>PVLD010004720.1:0-121636 GCA_004027595.1 Dinomys branickii | reverse complement strand
AGGTTGTGGAGAAATAGGGACTCTATTACACTGCTGGTGGGAATGCAGACTGGTGCAACCACTGTGGAGAGCCGTTTGGAGATTTCTCAGCAAACTAGGTCTAGAGGTTCCATTCAAACCAGCTATTCCTCTTCTGGGTATTGTCCCAGAAGATCTGAAAACATCATATCACTCTGATATATGTGCACCCGTGTTTATAGCAACACAATTTGTAATAGCTAAAATGTGGAAGCAACCCAAGTGTCCATCCACAAAAGACTGGATTAAAAAATTGTGGCACTTTTATATAATGGAATATTATTCAGCTATAAAGAAAGACAGTTTTGGGGACTTTGTAGGCAAGTGGTCAAAATTGGAGTCCATACTCATAAGTGAAATAAATCAGCGATACATGTGCAGGCAACGTATTGTATCACTGGTGTAAGAACCCGAGGATGGGAATATAAAGTAAGAGACATGAGGGAAATCTGTTCAAAAACAAAGAACAGATGGGACGAAGGAAAGGAGAAAAGAAAAAGACAAAAATGTATGCATGTACATATGAATATATATGAATATACGTATATGCAGGAGGGCTAACATGGTTCTACTATTGTATTATATCACTTAATGCTAAGCAATAATTGATGACGCGTTATTTGATCAATCTTGTATGTCTGTATGTGTTATCCTGAACACACACTTCGAAGAAATCAGTATGTAAAGCAGCAACTATTGGTGTTTTGTTGTTGTTGTTGTTGTTGCTGTTGTTGTTGTTTGCCTGTTTTGTTTTTTGTCTTTGGATTTTTTTTTTTGTGTTTTTTCTGTTGTTGAGAGGATTAATTGTCTGACTAAATTTGCATGTCTGTATATGGGTTCATATATTTACAATTCGAAGATATCAATGGATAAAGCAATAACCACTGTTGAGACCATATCACCTTGTCTATAGATTAGTTGTGATTGTACTATTTTTTATGCTAATTGGTGTCTGTTTGTCAATATGTTTTTGTACTTTTATTAAAAAAAAAAAAAAAAGTAAAAGTTCCTGAAATTCACAAGTGTCTTAACTCAAGGGAAACATAACATCACTTAGTAGCCTGGATTGTCTTTGTAATTAGTCACATGAATTCGTCATTTCTGGGCACTGAAAGGAACTTTAATCATTTATATCAGTGCTGCTCTAGCACTTTATGTCCTAAAAGTGTTGGTGTGATATTCTCATCCATTACCTACTTCTTTGCCCCACCTACTTTATCTATTCATAAATAATTGACTGGAATATTTGTCTAATGAAAGAAAACTCATGCACAGTTCAACTAAATTAAACTGTAACAATATTTAACTAAGTGAGTTTCTATTTCCACAACTGTTAATTAAAATATAACACTTTTCAAAATGAAGCATAATAATGGTACCTGTCCAACTATTCTGTTGGTAAAGGGATTGCACCAGGTAAGAAAGGAGGATGGAAAGAAAACATTATCTGTTGTACTAAGACAAAGGTACTTGGGTGAAGGAAGGTTTCCATGAGTGGCTTTTTCAAAATTCTAAGAGATTGGTGGACAGCAACTTGGATGGCTTTACTATTATTATTATCTTTGTGCCCCTGTTTTTTCTGTATCTATGTAACGGCAAATAGTAACTTAGTTCAAAACCTGGTGATTGCTATTAACACTGTAACTTTGTTATATTAAAATGCATTTTCCCATTTTTTGTCTTTAAATAAAGGATAAATGGTGCATCTTTAAGTGTCAATGTACAGCACAATATATATCTGACCAAAACCGTGTACCTCCACTCAAAAAAGTTTAGCAAAACCATCTAAGAAAATAACAGCAAAGGGAAAAGGCATACTTAAATAAGATACATTTTAAAAATTTTAAAAATTATTTTTGTGTTTTTCCCTAAATAGATGTTTTTCTTTTCCTGTGGGTCACTGTCAATTGTCTGACTCTACATATTACTGACTTTATCAGTATCACTATTAAATTAACTGTTAGTTTTTATTATTAACAAACACCTACTTAAGAACCAGGTTATTTAGGCCCATGATTTTTGTTTTTCAACCCCATTTTAGAGGTGAACAAAATTATGTAGCACTAACATTTAAATTTAAAGTTATTTTACTGTACAATCTGAACTCACTTCCTTTTTCTATACTGTTATCTTAAGTATATAACACTTTGTGAGAATATTTTATTATGAAATTACTAGTATTTGTTTAATTATGTGCTATTAGTTTTGCTACCTTTAGGTATTTGGTTTACAATATATAGAAGATGCATTCATCGTTAATGGGTACATACACACATCCTGCCTTGATCACTGGTACTCCAACTTCCCCTCTGCTCCCTTCCCTGTCTCTCATCCTCCAGACCCCGTCCCATCTCCACAGAATCTACCTCCCTGTTCCCTACCATTTCTCTCTTACCAGACTGTTTAAGTAATTTGTATTTTATGTTTCTCACTTTAGAGAAAAATGAGATATTTAGCCTTCTATGTGTGATTTATTTCACTTAGCTTTATGGTTTCAAACCATCCTTTTAAGACCCAATTATTTCCGTGGCTAAGTAGTTCTCCAGAGTGTATCTGTACCACTCTATCTTTATCCATTTGCCTGTTGACGGGCACAAAAGCTGCTTCTATAATTTAGCTACTTTGAACTGTGCTCCTATAAATACAGGTATGCATGTGTCATTGTAATATGATAACTTTCTGCATGCTACCCAGAGAAGGAGAGCTGGGTCAAATAGAATTTCTACCTTCAGCATTTTTGAGGAACTGCCATACTGATTTTCATACCAGTTTATATTCCCCCCAGAAGTTAGAAGTGTGCCTCTTTTCCTCACAACCTCACCAGGATTTGCTGGTTTTGAGTCCTTGATAATAGCCTTTGTTACTGGAATAAGATGGAATTTCAGGTTTTGTTTTTAATTTGGATTTTGCTAATGACCAAACATGTTGAACATATTTTCATATACTTATTAGCAATTTGTCCTTCTTCTCTTGTCTGTTAATTCCAATTATTCATTTTTGAGTGGGTCTTTTATTTGAGTAATCTAATGTTCTTTTTAATATTTTATACGTTCTGGATTAGTACCCCTCCCAGATGCAAAATATTTTTTTCGAATCTGTAGTGTGTCTCTTCCCTGTAGTACTGTGCAAAGGTTTCTATATAATATAATCCCCTTTGTTAATTCTTGATGTTATTTCTTGTGAGACTGAGATTCTGAAAAGTTTGATTGACTATGACTGTGTTTTCAAGAGTTACAGCACTTCTTCTTCCAGCAGACTCAGCGTTCTGCTTTTATATCTAAGTCTTTGATCTATTTTGATCTGTTTTGATTTGATTTAACTTTTCTGGACTTGACTGTAGGGTGAAAGAAATGGATTGAGCCTCGTTCTGGGTGTGTATGACCTGTTTTTCTGGCACCATATGTTAAAGAGGGTATCTTTTCTCCAGCATATGTTATTAGACCTTTTATTAAAAAACCGTTGGCTGGATGTATTTGGGTTCTCCTGTATTCTCTATTCTAGGGGTGTCTATGGCTTGTTAGGAACCAGGCTGAACAGCAGAAGGTAAGCAGCAAGTAACAAAAGGAAGCTCCACCCCTCAACGCTCAACACCTCCACCTGAGTTCTGTTCTCTGCCAGGTCATTGGTGGCTTTAGATTCCCGCAGAAGTGCAAACCCAACTGTAAATGACACATGCAAAGATCTAGGGTGTGTGCTCCTTATGAGCACCTAATGCCTGATGATCTTGGGTGGAGCTGAGGTCATGAGGCTAGTGCTGGGAGTGCCTCCAAATATAGATAAACATGAGCAGAGAGTTGACTGCACAGGGACTATAATAAGCCAATATTTTACACTCATAAAAACTCTCTGAGTATATGGCAAGTAAAAATTAAGCTACATCTGGTGGCAGGCTTTATAGTGGCAAGTGAGTTGATGGGCTTCAATTGCAAAGCTAGAACTCATAGCACATTTAAATCAGAATTCAACACTCATTTTACTCTACTTCTGGTCCCCCCATTATTTTACTTACCACTTCCATCCCTGTCTCTTTCCTGTGCCCTTGTCTCAAACAAACTTTTCAGAAGCTCACAAGCTAACTCTAGCCAAAATGAGTAATAAAGAAATATCACAGATGAGCTTCCATGAAAGGGAGAAATACACAGTGGTGAGAGAGCAGGAAACTCTAAGACTGACAGTAAAAAGAAAGTAGCATTTAAAATACCAAAAGCCTAATTTAAATCACAGGTTCATTGCAACAGGTGATTCACATTCTCTGGGCCAGATTTGCATAATATGTGACAACCAGCCATAAAATGTTCCAAATGGCCTTAATTAAAAGGCAGGCATTTGGAGTTTTTTCAAAGAAAACAAATGTAACCATGAAGAACGGAAGCAATTACTGAAGGCCGCAACATCGGCAACAGTGTCTGCACTGAAAGCATCACTATTAGTGGTAAAGAACATTTCTAAAACTGTGAAACACTTTACTATGGGTGAAGATTTAACTCTGCCTGCTACTCATGGTATTTGTCATAAACTTTTAGCAGATGCTGCAATTCAAAAGTGACACGTGATCTTCTCTCAGCCACTACCATACTAGACAAATTGATGAAATAGCAGAAGATATTGAGGCACAGTTATTAGAGGGGATCAGTGAGTCCCCATGGTGCACTATTTAGGTTCATGACTCTACCCATGCTGACAACAAAGCAACAATGCTTGTTTTGATTCAATATATTTTCCTGGAGGATGTAAATGAAGGCACGTGTGCTTCATTTGGACAAACTACTTCATAGTGGACTTCATAGTGGACAAACTGTTCAAGACTTTGCATGGTTACATATCAGGAAAACTGAATTTGTCATTTTTCTCATTATGTGCATGGACAGCTTCACTGAACAGCTTTCTGCTTTTACTACTCAGGTCCAAGAAGCCCCTTCTGAAAGTGAGACTACACAGTGTTCATTCATATAGAAATGCTAGCTAACCAAAAGATGTTACTTGAACTAAACATTTTCCAGTATGTGAATAAAATTATTGAGGACATTAAAACACATGCCCTGAACTTGTATTTGTTCATCCAACTCTGTAAGGAGATGGACACAGAGCACACATGTCTTCTCTTACCCACAGAAGTGAGATGACTTTCAAAAGTTGGTCATTGGTCTGAGAATCTGAGTGATGAGAGTTGCTCCAAAGATTTCTTTTTTAAAAAAAGTCACCACAGCACATACTAGTGCTTCAGAATGAGTTTTCAAGTTGCTTACTCATGTGACATATTCACCCTTCTCAATGAACTCAAACTTCCAAAGGGAAAGCAACAAATGCGTTCAAGTCTGCAGATAAAATGGCTACATTCAAAGCCAAACTGGAATTAAGGGGGGCAATGAGTGCATTGGGATTTTTGACATGTTTCAAACATTAGCAGAGATTTTGAAAGAGACTGAGCCAGGGTCTTCTCTCTTCCAGCTGATGGGTGATCACCTATGTCAGTTTTTATGAGAGTGTTAGCATTACTTACCAACACAAAAGACAACCAAACTGGGAAGGAAAGGACCATGACCCATTTGTGAGTGATCCAGGTAATCTAATCTTGTGCAGAAAGGGATTAGCTGCTTGAAATTGCAGATGATGGTGGCCTTAGAAGTGTGTTTGACACAACTTCAAGTTTCCAAACTTTCTGGATTACAGTCAAGGTGGACTACCCTGGTATTGCCACAAAACTACTGAAAAGCCTGCTTTTATTTTCAGCTCTTCTGGCATGCAGTTTCATTTTGATCATTTCACTTTCAGGTTATGTATTTCCTTGTGGATGGTGAATGTTTCTTGTAGCGAAATATAGCTGGCTTTAATTTTTTAAATTGAATCTCCCTTTCTGTGTCTTCTTGCTGGGGAGTTAAGACAATTTACAGTGACAGTTATTACAGAAAGGTATTTACTGAGTCTTCTCAATGCATTATTTTCCATTGCTGGATCTTTAATTTTTCCCTCTGCTTAGCTACTCTGCCAGCTGGATGCATTCTTTGCTTTCGGTTCTTTGGTGGTGGTGTCTTTGCTATCTCTGTCCTTGTGCAATGTTCTTCTGATCCTTTCTGTAGTGCTGGTTTGGTGGTTATGAAGTTTTTTGAGGAATTCTTTGTCATGGAAGGTCTTCCTTTTTCCAACAATTTTGAAAGATAATCTTTTCAAAATATATTAATTTGGGTCTGTAGTTATTTTCTTTTATAGCTTTGGTAGCTTTGCTCTAAGTTCTGCCCTTTAAGGTTTGCCAAGGTATCTGTTATTCTGCTGGGCTTGCTTTTATGAGTGACTTAGTGCTTGTTTCCAAAAGGATTTTAGTATTCTCTCTTTGTGCTGAACTTCTGGATTTTGATTTTGATGTTTCTGGGAGAAATCCCTCTCTGGTCATTGTTTTTGTGGGTTCTGTATTCCTTACTTACATGGATATTGCACTCTTTCCCTAGACTTGGAAACTTTTCTGTCATGATTTCAATGAGTAAGGATTTTATACCTGTCATGCCATCTCCTAATCTTTTCCTAATTCCTATAATTCTTAAGTTGGTTTTTTAGTCATCTAGGACCCAGCTTCCATGATGTCTTGTTTTTAAGGTATCTTCAACTACACAATCAACCTTGTCTGTTAGCTTGGACACCCTCTCCTTACACTGAACTTTCCTGATACCCATACACACAATTGAATTTTATATTCTGGATTTGTGCTTTATTTCTTTTCATAGTCTCTAATTGTTTGCTAAAATGGCCATTTTTATTTCAATCAAGTTTTTTTGTATTTTCTTTAAGGTCATTGAGAGTTTTATTAATAAATCTTTATCTTGTTTATTTATATTCTCTTTGAACTCCTTGAATATCTTATGATTTATTTTCTTCCATCTTTTCAAACATTTTAACTATTTGTTTTTTAATTTTGTT
This sequence comes from Dinomys branickii, assembly GCA_004027595.1. Taxonomy (NCBI): domain Eukaryota; kingdom Metazoa; phylum Chordata; class Mammalia; order Rodentia; family Dinomyidae; genus Dinomys; species Dinomys branickii. The sequence goes on along the minus strand of PVLD010004720.1, from coordinate 114,709 downwards.
TTGGGGGATTTGTTTGTTTCTTTGTTTGTTTGTTTTAAAACAAGTCTCACTACATAGTTTAGCCTGGGTTTGAATGCATTATGTAGCCCAGGCTGGCCTTGAACCCATGAGGATCCTCCTGCCTCAGCCTCCCAAAGACTAGAATTACAGGCATGCACCACTACACCCGGCACTTTTAGTTCTTTGTCTGTAACTTCTTCTTAGCTGCCCATGAAATGGGCTACTGAGAATTTAAGAATTTTACAAGCATTTTGTTGTCTTGCTTTATCATGTTTCTATTGTTTATGTTCTGAGGGTTGAGGATCGGTTATGAAGGAAAAATTCTTGCTACTATGGAGATCACTTTAGTTAGTGTAGCCCTCCTTGCACTGTGACCTGGGCTTTGCTTATGTTTCAGCATTTGCATACCTCTTCAGCCTACTCTATGTAACAGGATCAATCTTGATCTTTTGTTGCAAGGAGAAAACACCACCAATGTGTCACCATCTACAGAACCAGCCATACATCACTCTTGTAACTTAAACTTGTTTGAACAATTTCACCCATTTTTCAATACCCAGTACAGTACTGCAGTACTATGTCACAGTACTCATGCCAAGCAGGCTGAGATATGAGGATAAGGAAAAGAGAGGGGAAGAAACAAGAAGAGAAACGAGGTCACAAAAAAGGGAAGAAGAAAAACACAACAAGTAAAAGGAAAGACACAAAGCTTTGTGGATACTTTTCTGTCTGAGGAGAGGCAGGTGGAGATGGGGTCTGAGAGGTTATTCGTGGGCATGAGAAAAGGTCAGAAAGGGAGGGAAGTGTCATCAGAGATGGAAGGGAGCTGTAAGAGGTCAGAACAAATCCACGTGATAAAAAGACAGAAAGTTTGCATTTGAACCCTTTATACATGATTTTTGGTGAGGTTCACATGCCCATGAAGGACACTATATAAACTAAAGCAACAAACTGATTCTTCACCTGTTTCATATATACTAATATATAAATGTATATGTGAAAAGAGAGGGAGGGAGAGAAAAAGGAAGAAAAGAGAAAATTACCACACACATACAAACAGTCAAGACTCCACTCAGTCTTAGTCGTATTTCAGTCAGAATTTCTGCAGTGAGCTCCACTTTTTCTGCTCACAAGCGGAGCAGCTTTGCATAGTAGTAGTTGCTGAGGGCCAAGCTCCGGTCCGCTGCAGCCGGATCAGGGGGTTGGCTGTTCCTGCTGGTGCTTGACTTGCTTCCCTTCCTACAACTCCTTCTGTACACCTGCCAGGGAGTGAAAGGACATGGGGTTCCAGATGGACCCCTGACTCTGTGTCCCACTCCCGCCGCGGGCAGTGTTTTGCTTGATTTCTGTTTTGTGCCTGTGGACATGGATAGCTGGAGGTTCTTTAGCTCCGTCTCGTGGTCAGATACCTTCCACTGCGTACAGTGGGGAGAGGGAAGCACTATGGCTGGTCAAATACTCATTTTGCTCAATTCTCGATATCTGTCCTTTTCCCTTGGCAATAGTCCCTATAACTGTCTATCTCTGTTCTCTCTACACTGCTCCAGGTGAGCACACTGTGCAGCTTCTTCTAAATATCCTGTTTTCTCTGGTCTTCAACCTGCAACCAGGCTATCTGTGCCTCACAAGGAGTCCCTATGCAGCCTGCAAGTCGGGGGAAGCCCAGGGCCCACCGAACTCAGAAGATTTTGGAGTCATGCTGGGATGGTTTCCAGAGCCGCCTAAGCTCTAGACTGTTTGGAGAGTAGGTGATGGGCAGCATACCCCATGGCATCAGAGCTCACAGTGCTTGGAGATAGCACCTAATTGGGCAGCATTCTGATGTTTTTTCTCCTCCCCCAGGCCACACCACCTAAAACTTCTGTCTGTCTCTGCAACTTCCTGATTTACAGATCTCTCAATGTCTCTTGTCTCTTTCTTTTCCAATGGCCCAGAAGTCCTAACTCAGTCACAGCCCTCTGAATGGATTCTCTGGCTTTCAGCATCTGTGGTGCTCTGATGCATGAATATCTTGCTCATTGGACACCTTCTCCCATGAGCAGGAGGTTAGGGCAGATGGGTGTTAGTGTGTTAGGGCAGATGAACATTGGATGGAGTCTCCTGGGCTGGGCATTGGCTGAAGCAGCATGGCCACTGCTCTGCATTCAGCTTCGTCCCTTGGGGAGAAGGTCTCCCACTGTAACACACTAGCGGAGCCTTAGCTATAACAGTACCAGGATCAAGGAGCAGCTTTGCCTCTTTTTCCAAATATTCCTGATACTGGAATTCATCTAGCGACCTTATCCTTCAAGTTGCTTTCCTGTATTTGGGTCTTTCTTTGCCTCGCATTTTTGATTCCATGCATTTCTCGGTGTGTATCTTGTTATATTTTCCAAGCATCTCATAGCTGTTTCTAGTCAACCATTCTGATTTCTCAAGTTCGCTGCACTTTGAAGATGAATGGTTTTCTCCAAAGTTCAGTGCTGGTTGAAGTATATTTCAAAAATTATATGTGGGGCGAATATATTTATTAGACAGTGATCTAGTCTACAAACTTTTGAGGGAAATGGAATATAATTATCATTAAATTTTCATCTTTCTACATTAGATCAACATGTAAAATGGAGACATTGTATTTTAAAGATGTGTTTTCCCACTGAGAATTTCATAGGTCTCTGGAATAATGAAATCTTGCCCCTGCCTGAATGTATCTCTGCAGCTAGATCAGAGTGAAATGAAAAGAAAAATAGATTTCTTTCATGAACACTATGTTTCATCAAAAGAACAAAGAAAAAGAGCTCTAAATGCTGGATTTTCTGCTGCCTTGAGATGTTTAAGATTGACAGAGGATGACAGGCACTGAGGTCTCATTTGGAATGTTAACATTTTGACATGTCCTTACCACCCTCTAGACATTTGGCGAACATGGGAGCAAAAAATTACATTTATTGATTGTTTTCTCTATGAAACAGATCTAAGCCCTTTATACACATTAGCTCTTCTGATACAAGATTTCTGATCAGTTTATAGAAAAAAAGTATAGTACATTCCTCCACCATCACTTGAAAAAAGGAAAATGTGATTGTCACTGTTAATAAACACATAATGAGCTATGCAATGCCACTTTGAAGAAAACAACTGAATGCAAAGCAACAAGGCTCGATTCTAGTTAGAATAAGAGTATCTTAATATCCCACAAAGAGTACAAGTATGGTCACCCATGGGAGAAAAAATCACAGAGGTTACTTTGGCAGTGGCCACGTAGGTATTAAGAGAAGGATCCTTACAGAGGATGCACAGCTTTCCACATAGTTTCAGCACCACTGTCATGGTGGAATACAGAACTCCAGCTAGAGGAACCTAACATGCTTCTGTCCCAAAGACGTATCTCAGAGTGTCCTATCCTGTTGACATTCAGCAAGTAATTTATCTAAATGCCCTTGTTCGGAGTCAATGCTCCACATACAACCTTGTTATGTTTTGTCTTTCCAGATTTGTCTCCTGGCAGGAGGAAAACAGGATGCCTGTGGAAATGTTGAAGATTCTCACCTGTGTCACAGAATTTATACTTTTTTCACTATAAATCAATATACTGGCATCCTCATTATGGGCTGCTTTCCAATTCTGTCTGCTTGTAGAAACAAAATGGACTGGTCATTTTGACAGGTCTTCTAGTCAACAGGAGAGTTGTATCTCTCATGAGAGGTTAATGACTCGTCACTGTGGTTTCATGCATCAGCTCTATACCTTGGATCATGCGAGTGTGTTCCCAAAGGGTTGTGGTAATGGAGGACTATATTCTGAATTTGCAATCGGAAAGCTAATCCCTGAACCCAAGAGTTTTTATACAACTATTGTAATATTATACCAGAAACTTGGTGTCTTAAAACAACATACATTTATTGTTTTAAAGCTCCAGAAGTCAGAAATCCAAATCCATTTCAACGGGCCAAAAGCAAGGTGTCTTCAATTCAGGCTTCCTTCAGAGACTTTATCTTCTTCACATTCCATAGATACACTTCTTGCATCTGTTAACTCTGCTCCCTTCCTTCCACAGTGAAGCCAACAATGTAGCACAGTCCCTCAATTCAGTGATCACATTGTATTTTTCATGTGTCCATTTTTTTTTTCTGCTTACCTGTAGCAAGACATTGTCATGACATCTAAGCCCTACCCAGCTGATCCAAAACAATATCCCCATATTAAGATCTTTAACTGCTCACATCTGCTGGACCTAAAATATCCTTTTACTATAAAAGTCACAGGTTCCATGTATTAAGACATGGAGTCCATTGGGCAGCCTATCATGCCAACTCTGAGGACTCTTGGAATAAATCTCTCTAGCCTTTGCATGGATCAAGTGCATATGCCTCTCTGCATTGATGAGGCACATCATTTAATATTTCTTTTACATTCTACAAGCACTGGGTGTCAATCAAAGTTTTAACACAAAACAGGATTGGCTTCAGCTAATTCAAATGGGTAATGGACAACATTCAAGAATCAAACAATGAATAAGAGACTTTCTGTGATTAGTCCTTAGGTAATGTTTTACCTAACTTTCCGGGTGATGGACAAGAAAAGAAAACAAAGTAATTGAAGACAAATTGGAACAAGAGTCATGGAGGGGGGACCATCCAACAGGAACTCTGTGATGAAAACACAAAGATCTTACCCGAGACAGCTGTCAAAGGATGGAGGGAGGGAGGAAGAAATGCTCAGACTTCTCTCTACAACTGCTGGCTCTCTCCATGGACTGATCCCAGCCTGAGGACAATCCAGAGAGGCCAGGGCATACAATCACTGCGGGCTATCTCTCCATCTCCAACACAGAATACTTTAGGGAAAAGTGGAAAATAGATGCTGATTTGGGAGATGGGAGGGAGCTAGCACACATATTATCCCTATTCTGTTGTTAAAAGAAAAAAAGAATTTCAGAAAATGCAGGATTTAACCAAAGTAGCATAATATATACTTGACCTAAAGTTTGAACCCATGTCTGTCTTGAAAATCCTTTTTATTTCTCTCACAGCTTGCTCCTTGAAAGCAGCTGGAATTTTAGTTTGCTTCATTTTATATATCTTCCTTTGAGCTGCTTCACAATAATCAGGCAGTAAAGAATCATCCCTGAGTTTTGTAACCATTCAATGTACAAAATTATGTTATCTTCTCATTTTTAATCTCAAATTGGTTTGTCTTTCTCCCACTGAGTTTTGTCCCTACCAATATTTCTCTCGCTTGAAGAAAAAAAAAAGTCTGGATCGTAGTCAATTATTCATCCTCACAGAAACTCCGAATCAGGAATAATTAAATTCTGTATTTTTCATTTCTGATTCCCTATTCAAATAGCTCAGGTTTCCTCTGTGAAAGGTCACCGTTTCTCAGGTTTTTTAGCCTTGTTCATCAATGTCCACATAGAGAAATTGATTTATATGCACAACCTACAAGTAGATCCTTTATATTCTTGGTCCCTGACTGATTTCCATATTTTACATTCTTCTAGGAAAAAATGTCCGTATTTTAACCAGTAACTCTCTCCTGTTTCTCCAGGCGGAGCTAATGCACTAAGCACGACCTCCTTCAGAGCACTGCCTGCTGTCTTCTCGTCTAAACCAAATCCACTTCATATCCACTCACTGAATCACTCTCCCTCCCCTACCCCTCTACTGGCATCCTGGCTCATCACGCCTGTCTCATCTGTCTCCGCTCATCCCCCTTCTAAAGACTGCACGTTGAGTGGCACTGCATCTGCTGCTCGGGAAATTAGAGCCTTGCTCCAAATCCCATGCACTGCTAACAAAACACTCTTCGCCTTGCCCTTCTCCTGACATCTCCTTGCAGCCGGAAACTCTCCCAGAAGAGAAGGGGAGGGGAGCAATCAATAGCGTCTCTAAACAGAAGATGCTATTGGCAAGGAGGTAGCGCTCCACTACCAGCACCACCGCAGCAGTGAACCGCAGGCCTCTGATTAAGACACTCGCGCAAACCTGATTGATCTGCCTGTCCTCACCGCATGCAAACCAGCTAGCTACCCTCCCTCTCCCTGCTGCTTCATTCGCTTCACAAAACAGAGAGCGCTTAACAAGAAAAGTGGTGCTCGGTTCTGCCTAGAGCTTAAAAGGAATTACTGAGAGCTGATGGTTTTCTCTGAGTTCAGATTCTGCAATCAATTACAAGAGAATTTGTAGAAACGGTGATTGAAAATGAACACTGCACATTAGGTCATGTCAGTCCAGCTCGTCAGAGCCTTCCCCATTAAAGAGAGCTAGCTGCCGGTGGGCTGCTTCTTCAGACTGTCCCAGTGCAACTTTGGATGATCCTGGTGTTTCCCTCACACAAAGGATAGTGAAATGAGCTGCAACATGCAGTTGAAGCTTGGGCCATGAGTTCGTAGCATAGGTACAGGACTTCTCTAACATTGGAAATGTTCAACCTAGCTCAATTTTGTAAGGCTCCACGAGCTATTGAATGTATGCAGAGACATACAGTATATAATATATAAGGCAGAGTATCAAAACTTGTGGCAGGTTGTAAAAGCTAATGTAAATCAAATACAAAATTTTACTTATATATTTCCATCCATGGCAAGAATATATGTAAAGTACATATTTATACCATATGCATATTCTCTTTTTTTCATTTCGTCTTTTTGAAACAGGGTCTCACTATGCAGTTGAGGCTGGCCTGGACCTCACTTCATAGCCCAGGCTGGTCTCGAACTCACAATGATTCTCATGCCTCAGCCTCCCAAGTGCTGGGATTACAGGCATGCACCACCATGCTTGGCATACTATATGCATATTCTAAATATCATGCCAATCTGTACTGTTAGTATGATATTACACATACTGTTCTGTATTATATACAGCCTATCACCTACTGGAAAAAAGGTAGTAACTGGATTTCATATTGCTCAATATGTACAGACATTTTATATATCGTTAAATATCCCTAAAACTCTATAGTATTTTAATCACTAGCCCCATTTTGCAGAAGAAATTAATACCTAGAGAAGCCAGCTAACTTTTTCTAGCATACACCATTACTGAATAGGAGAGCAGCAAATAGAATTACATGATTTGTTCGTTGCTAGGAAGATAAAGAAGAACAGTCGTCATCTCCTGTGTTCCCTGCCATCTAGTAATTTATAATTTTATTGTAGAAACAAAATATACCCCAGTAAATGTTGAGCAATAAAATAAAAATCATATCGGAAATTTCTGGGTAATGAAAAGATTCATTTTAAAAAATGTAAACAATAAGTAGTAGGAGCTCAGGAGAGAGAGACAGAGCTTCCAGTTGCTCCTAGCCATCCTTTCTGAAACCCTCTCCTCTACTTCCTCTTTTTCCTAGGCGTTTCTGCCTATCGCAAACCACTGAGCAATGATTCTTCCCCATCATCTTGTCACTTACTCAAGTTTATTATATGCTTGATATACATGGCCTCTGACAGTTCCTAAGAACTCAATACATCCAACCTGCCACAGACCATATTTTCTTTCATTTTGCTGAACTCTTTCCAACATCTTATATCTTTCTGGAACTGTGCCTCTTCAGCACGCAAAGGAAATAATCTAGGCCAAGTCAAGCCAGGAATGGTCTAAAATAAATAACCAAGTTCTACTTCTTTCTTCCGTAGGGGATGGGTAGAGTACTTAGTCCCAAAAAAAGGCTCCCACTGTAACACGCTAGCGGAGCCTTAGCTATGACAGTACCAGGATCAAGGAGCAGCTTTGCCTCTTTTTCCAAATATTCCTGACACTGGAATTCATCTAGTGACCTTCTCCTTCAAGTTGCTTTCCTGTATTTGGGTCTTTCTTGGCCTCCCATTTTTGATTGCTTGCATGAGCTACAGTATTTGCTATTCAATGGCTGATATAAAACACAGAAGAAGATAACTTGAGTGCAATCATTAAAATCTGACAGTAAGCCAGGGATAGTGGTCCCTGCCTGTCATCTCAGAATTCAGAGGTTGAGGAAGCAGGATTGTGAGTGTGAAGCCTACCTAAACTATGTAGGGAAGCCGTATCTCAAAAATAATAATTAATAAGAAGAAGAATTAAGAAAAGAAAGGAAAACCTGAAAATGATCTGTAAGGCATTTTAAAAGACCTTCAGTTACTTAAGCTATATTTTTGAAGTATTATTTCAGTTAGCCACTTCCTTCTAAAAGAATCTTTTACTCCTATAAGAGATAACGCAGCTGACAGAACAAGAAGGGAGGCTCAGCAATCCTCCCAGTCTTACACAAAAGGGCAAAAAAAAATCAGTCTTGTTACACTTTTACTACTAAAAAAGAAACCTTGATAGTCTATTTTCAAAAGTTGATTACAGGATTCCATAGTAAACATGAATAAATCCCATAATGTAAGGATATGTAAGTAATAGGAGTAGGCATCAAATCGAGATCTAAATTTCCTTCAATACTCCGAGAAAGAGGGTGGAGGAGAGACGGACAAGCAGGCATGAGGGAGAAAGGGAAAAAAAGAATATAAAATTTTATAATGTCACAATCTGATGATGAAGGAAGAAGGATCTGGTGATTCATGAATCATTATTTTTTGCTGTTCTTATATAAGAAAGCATCCTGACTGTGCGGTAAGGTCTCTACAAACCTTACGTAAATTTAATCATAATAATAGCTGGCAATCAGTAATACAGAACTTATTCTATGCCAGCTACTGCTTAAGAAATTTTCCCATATTAACCAATGCAGTCTTCACAAGAATGTTGGCTGTAGCTACTGTTTTTATCCCCCTTCTTTTTCGGATGAATAAATACATCAAAGCATAGAGGATTAAGTGATTTGCCAATGGCCACAAAGTTATTAAATGGTAGCCCTGGACTCTAAACCTAAACTTGGCTCCAGGATTCAAACTCATAACCACAAAACTCTACTAGATCCAACAGGTTATCTGTCACATATTTAAGCTAAAAGCGGCTATTTTAGTTAGTTTTTCACTGCTGGAACAAAAATACCTGGTACCCAAAAGTTCAAAAAGGAAAGGTTTCTGTTAGCTCATAGTTTGTAGAGGTTTCAGTCCATAGTTGGCTGGGTTGGAAGGACAGCATAGCAGAGAGGAATCACAGAGGAGAAATGGTTCATGGCATGGCTAGCAGGAAGCAGAGCAGGGTGAAGAGAGGAGGAAGGATACATGCTGTTTCAGGCCACACCCACAGCATCCCTCCTCTTCCTACCAGGCCTCACCTTCCAATATCATACCCAGCTAGAATTCCAACAGTGGACTAATCCAGTATCATATACCAGTGCTCCAGGATCACACACACACGATCCAGTGACCTTCCAAAACCCCACCTACGAGTGTATGAGGCTCTGAGGGGACATTTATACATACAAGCAAAGACAGTGGCCTAAAAATAACTTTAATTAGACTAATAAGTACTTCAGGCAGAGATATTTGTGAATCACTAAGAATTCATTGATTTGCCCTACTTTTCTAAATTTCTCACAGGTAAATGAGATCATTAGTAAGCTCTAACCAATAAGTGGTATATTAGTTAAGTGTCCCTGACCAAATACCACTAGTCATATACAATTTAAGGAGGGCAGGTCTATTTGGCTTATGGTTTCAGAGGTTCTAGTCCATAGCTGGCTGGCCACAGGCAGATACATCATATCAGAAGGTTGGGAGGAGGAAACCTGCTCAGCTTAAGGCACACAGTAAGCAGAGAGCAAAGAAGGTCCAGAAAGAAAATAATGGGCTGGGGATAGGATATACCTTTCAAAAGCATATCCTCAATGACCGCCTTCCTCCAACTGGGCTTCATCTCCTTCCAGCTCATTCAGCCAATCAATTGATCCACTGGTGAGGTTAACATCCTCATAATCCATTTAGTTTCTCATATCCTATTAACTGCCAACCAATATTTCAATATGATGAGGTTTTGGGGGGACATTTTGAACCCCAACCATACCAAGTGGAGAGTGGTAAATATCACACCCAGGCAAGAAAAGAGAAAAACCAGTGAAGCTTCTCTTCCTTTGCTCTAATGGCACTAGAGGGTCATGTAAAAGTGACCTAATTACAAATTGTTAGTACTTCTCAGTAGAATGGATTTTGAGCATCTGCATGGAGAAAAGTTCCCCTGCAACTAAGTTAGACAAAGAATAAGGTAAAAACTAACCTTCCTTATTGTGCATGTTGTTAGGTCATTGATAATTCAAGGTTAATTTGGTTTTTATAGCGAACAATACCCTGCTTTGACTAATGCAGCATTTTAGTATTTTACAGGATCTAACACATAAATCAACCTGAAATTTGTTAGGAATATATATATTTTTTAATTTTTCCAAGGAAATAATGAACTTTCCATCTTGCCTTCTTTCTACATGTGATATTGCATTCATAAAACTGGAACATGGTTTTCAAGATGAATATATGTACCAAATCTTTTAATTCTGAACTATTACTTGCTACACTTTTTTTTTTCCCTTTAACATTTTGTTCTATCTGTTGTGTGCCTCCATCAGCAATGATTCTCCATAAAATCAAGCGACTGCCCCATTCCAAAATCTAGGAACTCATTTTTCTGCCATTGTAAAAGTGTCAGAAATCTCAGTTCCAATCTGCAGCTTGTCATAACATTAACTAACTCCACAGGCATGCTTCTGGAGTAGGTACCATTAAAATATTAAATAGCAGCCTGCGCAATTACGCTCCTGGGAACTGCCCCGTATCTCAACCACCAGGTGGCAATTTCATCACATTATATGTCCCATTAGGTAAGCAGTGGCCTAAAAGGTGTAAAAGATTATTTTTTTTCTGGCAAGTTGGTGTTTAAGGAAAGATTGAGAAACCTGAGAAGCAAAGCCTAGGACTTTGGATAAAAGAGGTGGACCTTCTCCGTTCTCCGCACGACAGAAAGTCATCGCTGGCTTCATCCATGTAACTGTGCCAAGTGAACTTCAAAGTGGGTGCTAACCTCTCTTCTCTGATGGAATAACTTAGACGTCAGCTGAGATCAGCCAAAGTAGAAGAGGAATGTTAGAATACCTAAAGACATTCTCTTGGCTACTGTGCTAGAAATAGTATCATTTGGGGGAACTATACTCCCCATTTTTTAAAAATTTAATTCTTTCAGATTTCTGTTCAACATCTTTGTTTTTGCACTCATAGAGAATATCCACTCAGTGGTCCTCAAATTTTAGTGCACCAGGTTCACCTAGAGACCTGGGTCCCACTGCCTCAGCTTCTGACTCATGAGTGCAGAGAGCTTGAAAATTAACACTCCAGATGACCCCCAGTGATGCTGATGCTGTTCCACTATGTGCCAAGTCCTGGAATAAATCCTTGAGTGACAGCAGTGAAGAAAATATAACCACTTGCTACTTGTAAGAAATCTAGCAACACGAGCCTTTTGTTTGGCACTTTTCCTAACCTATAAATGCAGATAAAGTCATCTATGTAAAAGGTGCACTATAAGATAATAAGAGTATAATACATGGACAGGCTTTCTCCAGTACCTTAAAGTTACAAATCACACTGTACGGTATCTCACGAAGATTAGGGCATCCTCAAAGGGAGACAGATAGGTAAACAGGTAACAACAGTATCACAGTGCAGTGTGAGGAGAACAAGCGTCCTCTCCACCGAGAGCTGCAGTCAGCACTCACTAGGAAGCCCTAACAGTTCCTCCTCTCACTCTTAACAAGATTACATGTAGGAAGGAATCTCTATCTATAATATTAGTAGTTATAATACTCAGGATCTTGCAGGTGTGAATGATGGAAACTCACATTAAACAAGCATAGAAAAATAAATGCGCGCGCGCGCGCACACACACACACACACACACACACACACACACATACACACACTCAAAAATTTCAGTTGACTCAGAAATAAGAAGTCTGGAAGTAGAAACAACTTAGGGTTTAGCTGAACCCAGATATTCCCTTGATTCATTCCCTTGCTCTCGTCCCTCTCCTTCTCTTTCCCAGTAGCCCCCAACCTCACCATTTCACCTGACTATCCTTCATGTAGTATTGATATTTATGCAGGCTCTCTTTAAATAAGCATAATGACTACAGATGGCCCAGCTTGGATCAGTTGTCCATTGACAGGAGATTGAATGGTGGTCCCTTAAATAAACACTCACCCAGAATATGTGAGTGTCACCTCACTTAGCAAAGAGTCTTTGCAGATCGAAGTAAATTAAAGGTTTCTGGATAATATCATTTTGGATTCACCAGGTGTGCCCTAAATTCAATGACATTTGTCTGGATGAGATACAGGAAGGAGGAAGACACTGAGGAGGTGATGAGAAGATAGAGGAAAGACTGAATCAGGCAGCCATGGAACACCAGGTCTTCTAAGGAGGCCTCTATTCCCACTGGAAGTAAGAGAGGGGCATGAAACAGATTCTCCTTTAGAGGCAGGAACTACCCTCTGCAGACATCTTGACTCTATACCTCAGGCTTCCAGAACTGGGAGAAGATACCTTTGTATTGTTTTAATCTGCTCATTTCCTGTTGCTATATTTTGGGAGCTAGAAAAATTTGCACAACTTTTTTGAACCAGTTGTTGAGCACTTCTGGTTTGAGGCTTCAGTCTTGGCCAACCCTTCAAGCAGTGGGCATAGAAAAAATTTTTGCCAACAACTTCAAGGCAAGGCCAAAGAAAATCCATACGATGACAATAATAGCTAATGTTTTATTAAATGCTTATTTTTCTTGATACTATGATGGATGCTTTTTGTCTATACCCTCATTTTCTCACAGCCACCATGTGAGGTAGAGACAATAATCAGGCCCATTTTGCATACAAGAAATTAAGACTCAGTGAGGCTAATTAAACTGTTTAATTAACACTTAGGAGTACTCTATTTGTTCTGATCTTCAACCACATTTCATGAGGAAAAAGTTTTTGCCTACTGCTGCCTAGACAACTGGATAATCCTGCCAGTTCTAAAAGATACGCCTAAAAGACCTGCTGGGCAAGAAATAATTGAAGTCAGATCCTGCACCCTGGTCCTTTTTCTTAGAAGCATTACATTTAGCTGAAGAGCAACTACCTTAGTCCTTGTCTTTCCTATGTTCTAAAATGTCACATTAAAGAGTAACCATCCATCAGTAAGCCTTATGGTATTTAATTAGTAACTCAGTTGCACTCGTACGAAATTCCTAAAAGAGTTCACTAACCTGGGGACAAGTGTGTGTCAAACATGAAAGATGGTTGGGGGTGTCTGAGCTAATGATCCAAGAACTAACGAAAGTGATAGTATTTCATTCTCATCTTCCATCCCCATCTAAATTCAGAAGCCAGGTGCTGACCGCTGACTCCTAGAAAAGAAGTTGAAAGTACCTGGTGCCGCAAGTCTCTAACCATAGTAAAACTCATGGTTGCTATTAAAATTTTTGACTAAAAAAGACAGCCAGTGTGGTACAGTATGTAAGGCACAGCATGGCTTTCAAGACACAAGGACACAGGATCTAAAACATCAAGTCAGGGTGTGGCTGCACAACCTGGTTCATTTCCTAGTGCAGCTGCCAGCCCCACAACCATTTTCTATGCTTCTCTGTCTTGCTCATGACCTGGAAGGCTGGCCTCAATAGCTCCTAAGAATGCTGGTGTTCCAGTGGCCCGTTCAATGGGAAACAACTACAGGTGATATGCAGTTAAAGCTTGGAGGGGGTTTTGTGTCACTTCCCTTCTTCCACACTGTATTGCCGTCAGTAGCAGAATGGTATTGTGAGCTTCCGCTAATGGTGTCCTCACCACCCTACCCGTCCTCTACAGTCATTAAACTCACTGCATGTGAAGAACAGTTTCTTACTACTTTCTGACACAACCACTCACTTATAAAACATATAATCTTGACTTTTTACCTTCCTATAGTTTCTGTTAGGTCAACTTAAAAAGGGGGGGTTTGGGGAGGATAATATTTACTTTGCAATATTCTTATAGATAACACATATGTTCTTTGAGAAAATGTGTGTTCAACTCCTGGCTTCTACCACACACTTGATGTAGGACAACATAAATTTGAAAACGTGTAAATTCTACCATGGCATTATATTATCTACACTGTATACAGTAAGTAAGTTCTCATTAATGTGGAATGTACAAGAGTATAGAGGCCTTATTTCATCCGTTTATTTTCCAGGAATTGATTTTTGCTTATTTGCACTCGATCAATAGAGATGCAAAAGGAATGTGTGGAATTAAATTTAACTCACGAAAAACTTACTGAGAATCTGTCTTTGGTCTGCCACCAGCAGAGCCAGCACAATGATGCCAGTGAAGGGCCCAAGAGAGGGGGAGTAAACAGCTATTTTTAGGGTCTTTTTTTTCTTTTGGTATAAAATTTAAGTTGATGTATGACAACATATGCCAACTTGATGCTCATGCTTGCTGTCCTAACAAATGCGCACACGTGTACCTCAAATCTGTACCATAACATTAACCCAAAGAGCTTCCTCTTGCCCACTCCCAGCCTGGCCCATTCCACCTTCCTCTGATTTTTGATTGTAGATTAATTTTGTTCCTCCATATGTGAAAGGTCATAATTTTCTGACTGTTTTAAGGTTTTTTCCTTTACCCTGAACTATCAGCCATGGCACTATGCTACATTTCTATTACTGTTTTTGTATTGCTCCACAAGGCCCCAAGGCTTTGTTCATTTTTTTAAATTTCTTTCTCTGTTTTGGGTCAATTATCTGCTTATTCATCTTCAAATTCATTGATGGTGTGGGCTGTCATTTTCGTTCTGCTGTTAAGCATGTCTAGAAAATTCTAAATTTGGTTAGTTTATCACAGTTGCAGAATTTCCATTTAGTTCTATGTATTTACTGAGATTTTCTCTGTTTCCATGTATCATTACCTTATTTTCCTTGCTTTAAAATAGTCTTTGTTAATTCCAACATCTGGGTCATCTCAGAGTTGATGTAATTCAATTGAATTCTTATTTTGATGAGACTGATTCTGGTGAATAATTTTGCATTGTATCCAAGAAATTATAAGCACTATGTTATAATTAATATAGATGTTGTCACAGTCCTGAAGTGTAGGGATGTTTCTGTTTTTATAGAAAATTAATTTTGTTTTCTTTTTTATTTTATTTTAAAGACAAAAGAATGGAGACATATGACAGAATTATACAGTATATAGAAGGGAATTAGCACTGGATGTTGTATTACATAATGTTATCTTCACATTAGTTAACACAAAAACATTAAAGAGAAGATAGTAGGGAGTTTGCACTGAATGTTGTATAATATAAAGTTATTACTCCTGGGTTTATCTATACCCCTGGACTCTTGCCTTGGGAAGAGATAAAGCTGCCTCAGACTATACTATAACATACATAGATGTATACAAACTGCCATGGTCGGAGGTGGAAAAGCACATATGCTCACAGCAGACCACCTGGCTCCACCCCGTCGCCATGCTATGGGTGGGAGCGGGTCCAGTCTGTGAGGTGCCCTCAGCAGGTCCCACAACGGAGCAGCTGCAGGGCCCACAGCACAGCAGCCACGGCAGAGCAGCCTCAGGGCCCACAGCGGAGCAGCCGTGGGGCCCACTGTGGAGCAGCCGCAGGGTCCACGGCAGAGAATCCGCGTGGCCCACAGGGGAGTAGCCGCGGGGCCCTCAGCAGAGCAGCCGCGGGGCACGTGCCCCCCGTCGGGGCGCCCTCAGTGACCCATTTGGCTCTGTCCCGTTGCCTTGATGCCAGAGGCCCTTTCTTCTCCTCCCACCTCCTTCTGATCTCCAGCATTACCGTTCCCCACCCCTTCCAGCTGGGCACCGGACGAACTTACGATGCTTGGTATAAGGGCTTGAAATCTCTCTGTCCCGTTCTCACTGTGTTAGTTCAGGGTATGAACTGAGACTAAAGATTAGTTCTAGAATAGAGTTGGAGGATTTTTCTTGCGTCTGCTGTATGGAGTATGTTGTTGTTTTTCAGACTCCCAGTCTGCTGCTTTTCATCTAATCCATTGCTATGGGTTCATGCAAGGTTCATATGTGCTAGCTGTAAGGAGACCCTCTTGGTGCTCACATTAATAGTTCAGGGTGAGTCCTGAAGTCTGTGGGTTCATCCAATTGTTGCCAGGAACAGGAGGTGCTTGCCCAAGCCCTCGAGACTCCAGGTGCTCCCAGAAAGAGTTCAGGGCAGGAGCTGAAGCCCAGTTACTCAGTTCATGCTTCCTGCCTGATGCTGGAGTGAGAAGGGTGTGGGGCCGTGTGATCCACCTCCATCTGTAGCTCTCTCTTATTGTTGTGCCCCAGTTCCCATTTGATCCTTGGCTGGATCCCTGGGGTTTGCTGTGGCTCTGGGGCCGCTGCCGGTGCACCCCACCGCTCCCCCCTGGCAGCCGCCCACACCGACACACAGACAATTAAAGAACTACAAAACTACACAGAATATAGAAGGGAATTATCTGTGAATGCTAATTTACCTAATGTTACTGTCCCACTTATTACTCTTTACACTGGTGGTGGCTCGCTTGAAAATTCAAATTCTTTCCTCCCTCATCTCCGTTGCTCTACCACATACTTCTGAACTCTCACCTTGGGAGGAGACATCGCTGCCTCAGACCATACTGTACAAGCTGCCCTGTTTGAGGTGGAAAAGCACCCATACTCATCACAGACCGCCTGTCTCCTCCCTGCCGTTGTACTGCATAGGGTGGGGGTGGAGGTGAGTGGGTTCTGTTCGCCCTCTATGGTGTCACTTGTCAACCCCTGGTGGGGCCGCCCGGGCCCGCAGAGCCATCTGCGCCTGCAGCTGGTGCCTGTACTCCAGGTCTGCTGCTCTTCATCAAACGTGCTGCTATAGGTTCTTGCAAGGTTCATATGTGTAAGCTGTAAGTAGGTACTCTTCATGTTGTTAATAGTGTGGGGTGAGTCCTGAAGTCCGCATAATCATCCCATTATTGACAGGAGAATTTGTTGATTACTCCCGCTGCCTAGTCTCTCCGTGTTCACAATGAGATTTCAGGGCGGGAGGTGGAGCCCGGCACCTCGGCTCCTGCTTCCCCCTGGTCCCGGAGCGCAATCGCAGCTCCCGCCGCTGTCCGCTCCATCCCTCAGGGCCGCTGCCCGTCCCTGCTGCTCCCCACTCACCCAGTAAAGGGGTGGGGGAGGGGATCGCCTCGGGGCAGGCGCAGGGTCGGGTGCGGTGAGCTGTGTGCTATTTAGACTGATTCCATCCTGTCTCCGGCGCCGATTAGGGATGTTTCTGCAGGATCAGGTTTCTGTTTCCGTGGGTGTTGTAATGTCTCATCTTTGTCCTGGATTCGACTACTGCTCCAGTCCACCATTGCATCTTCTTATAGCTACACTCTCTCCTCTGACCCTCTCTCGGAACTCCACACTCCCCTGGCCGAGCTGGGAGGCTTCCATGAGGGTAGGTCTCCGCAGCTGAAGCTGCGGGTGCCGGGACGAGGGCGTGAGCTAAAGATGTGTGTGATTTGGAGCTGTAGTTTCTCCATCTCGCCTCCCTCCGAGTGCGCCAATGGTGGACTTCCGATCCTTTCTTCCCGAATAAGTCCTTCTTATTCTTTCCAAGGATTTCAGTTCCCATTTCAAATCTTTCCCAATTTCAAGGTGCCCACCTCTCTCCTTTTTGTCCTTCTCTTATTGCTGTATTTCTTTGTCTAGGTGGGATTTCTGGGAGAGATTCCTCCTCTGCTTCCTATCCGGTCGCCATCTTGTTAAACGGTCAGAAAATTAATTTTGAATGCATCTAGTATGCAAATTCTGTTTCTAGAATAACAGTTCACTTTCAGTGTAACCTTTTATCATTACCTGGGAAGTTCTGAGCCTTCTCTGAGCTTGCATGGACCAAGTGTTAACCAGAGACTGAAAAAGTATTTTTACATACTGTTTGGGCTTCTGTTCTGCTTCCCTCACCCTGGGAAGACCCCTTTTTTCCATGGCTAATTTCCTCCATTCTGTTCTCTGTTCATGAGACCAGGTAGATGTTCTATCCATTTGACCACGCATTACATTGCTGACTTTGGCATCCTCTCAAGATAAAAGCCATAAAGACAAGAAACTCATCCTGCTCTGATTCTTCTTACAAATCTTGACCTCTCCTCCAAAAATGATCTGCCTTTTGTTCTGTCCAGTGTCTTCAGGCTATTATTTTCTTGTATCTTACCTGGAGGTTGTTTTTACCTGTGGCAGAGTTATTCTGAAAAGATATCCAGGAAACAAGATGAAAACACTAAATTTTATAAACAAATTGATGTACATATAAAGGAAATTGTGTAAGAAGCAGTGTTACTGGAATACATAAGAGATTAGTACACCTAGCATAAATTAATGGGTCAGAAAGAGCCGTGTGTAACGAACATTCATTCGGTGGACAGGGACCAGAAGGATACATAAGATTTAAATTATGGAAGGCCTGGAGTCAAAAAGAATATTTTATATTTTAAAACAACAACAAGAAGGCTCTGCCTGAGTCTTTTTGGGGTGGTAGGTAGCAGTGGATTCATTGCCTACTGGAACGTAAAGTTTAATGCATAAATTCAGCTATCTTGGGTTTTAATGGACTTAAATCTGTGAGTTTTTATAAGAAAAAGTGCACTATTATAGTTCTGTACAAAGCTTATTCTGAGAGAAATGTTAATATAAATACACAGTTTGATAAGCTATGGTTACTTACTTGTGCTATTCAAGATATACTCATATCTTTTATCATCATCTGCATAGACACTTTAGAAAACAAAATGTCCTAAAATGTCAAGGTCTCTGCTATCAACTTCGTTGTATCATTACAGCTTATTAGCGGTACAGATGCAGACCTGACGTCTCTGAACAGATATCCAAGAATGAACATGTTCATCCCTGTTGTGACAGAGCCACAGTGGCACAATGCCGTAGTGAGAGTTTGTTGCCTGTTAAGCCAATTACAGTTTGGTGGTTTCAACTTTGCTCCATACAACCTACTAGTAATGAATTCTGTATAGATTGAAATTGATTTTAGATGCATCAAATTTAACAAAAGATGCAATCTATCAATGTAATGTCTCCTACAAATGAGGAGCATCCAAGAAACTTATCCATTGGAACTATTACTACAATAAACAACAAAGAACCATTAATACTTTTCTACGCAAACATTACCTGCCCTCAACTATCTGCATTCTCAAAAGAGAGCAGGAAGCCTAGCTCCAAGTGGAAGGACAGAGCTACATGATTTACCTATGCAGTTTAGAAGAAAATCTAAAGAAATAAAAGTGACATTCCACAAAGAGCTCTTTGCTGCTGAAAGAAAATTGTTATTAAACAGTATCACCCTAAATCATAAAAGCAAACAGTGACCAGAATTGAAAGTAAAGTATGTACAAATACTCAAATGGAATAAAATGACAACGCTTTCTGATATACTTAAGACTCTTTGTGTACTTGCTCATCTCAGTGCGCCATGTGTATTTGGAGACTGGGTTGAAGTGTGTACTAAGCACTGCTTACTAATGACATTACGAAGGGTGGAAGTTTTGTGAGAGAAACACATCAGAGGTTAGAATTTTTGCAGGGGGAATGGGCAGGCTTTCCAAGAGAGCACTAATTTTAAGAAAAAAACCAAGCCTGGAAGGCAAGGGGAGAAGTAAAATTGCATGCAGTCCACGATCCTTCACACAAACTTGTCATCTAGAGTAGTCCCATAGACTGATCCCTCCAGCCCTGAAGAGGGAAGATTATGAACAGTATACCCTGAGAAATATATGTCTCCTCATAAAATCCTGGGAAATCAGTCACTCAGCTCCTGAACATTGGCTGTCCAGAATCAAGTACAGTCCTAAAGGAGGGAGATGCTGTTTCATTCATATACCAGACTCACCACAGAACTACTGCACTGTGGGATCATCACTCATGGTGCACTTCAGAACCCAAACTGAAAACCATCAGCCACTGAAAGGCAGAGGAGAGGAGGCGCCCATAACCCAGCAGGCTTTGAAGGCTCTAGAAGCAGGTTCTAAGTGAGGAAAGAAGGAAGTGAAAGACTGTGGTGTCATACCGAAAACATCTTCATAAGTACACATGAGATAAATTGTGGTGACTTCTGGAAACAGTGGAAATAGTTCCAGGGACTAGATGTCAATGATAGTTACTACTTATGCAACAATGACTACACACCAAATACTGTGCTGATTGCTTTTCTGGCACTTGTTCACTCTCTACAACTCTGTAGGGTGAGTTCTACAAGTGCCAAAGGCTGCTCATTAGTTCCCTTAGGCTCAGTAGCTAGCACTTCGTTTTATTTTTATGGCTGGGGAACATACAGAGGCAGTCAAAGGTGTGTCAAGTAGAGACGCAGAAGGTTGGCCCTACAACATGCTGGACTTTTTCACACATCTATTGACTGCACATTTCCCTAATCCACATGCACCATTCATAAATCAACTCAATTGTCCAGCACTGGAAATGGGTTCTTGCATCTGTGGCATTAGCATCCATTTTGTCTAAGAAATACCCTAAATATATTAAAGGTTCCTACATTTCCTACCAGGTTCCTGCATAGCATTGAACTGCCTCAGTTTCTTTGCCTATCATACTGTTCCTTATTAATGCTAGAATATTACCTAAAATATTGTTTTTGGCTGGGGATCAAACCAACTTCCAAAATTATGAGTATTGAAATTATACAAAGAATAGGGCCAGGGATATAACTCAGTGGCATAAGCACCAGCCTCGCAAGAAAAAGGTCCTAAGTTTGATCCCCGGTACCAAAAAAAAAAAAAGAACAACAGCATTTTATACAAAGAATAAAATAAGCAAATGCTCTAAGTAATGGAAGAACCAATTTTCAAAGAATGTCAAGCTAGAGATGCCAATTGGAGAATTTGTACATAGCAAATACAAAGTGAATATACTATTTTCTGTCTTATGTATAATTTTAAATATATTAAATTCTGCAGCAGTTTACAGCGTGTACGACAAATATTTTTCATAGACTATCTTTTAAGATTCTTAAAATATTTGCAGGTGTTCGGGGAGAGAATATTGTCCAGTGAGAAAATATAATAAAATAGAGACAGAACATCCAAGTTTAAAACCCGTTTTTGCTGCTTATTGTATCCTATTTTAACTGAGCAAATTAATTTCCTTTTAACTGAGACTCAGATTCTTCTTCTATAAAATGGGGTGTCAGTTATAGTACCTAGTGCTTGAGAATAGATAGTATTTATGAATGAATACACCGGATGTGGTGCTTAATAAACGTCTTTGCCAATACCAACCACAGTTCTAAGTGCTCCACACATATTAACTAATATAGTTCTCACAACTCTGGAAAGTAGATACTGTTGTCCTGGTTTCACAGATTCGAAAAGCAAAAGAAAATGAGACTCAGAACTTGCTCAAGGACATAGATTCATTCAAAGGATTAAATCTTTTGTTCTTTTTTCTATTTCTCAGAATCTTCCCCTGTCTAAAGATAAAGAAATGGAATATAAAAATAGGCTGCCTACCTAATTTTCCAAGAAAATGGCAGAAGTGTTCATCCACCTTCTTTACCCTGTACACATGATTGGAATTTATGGAATGCTGAGAACATTTTATTCTAAAGTTTATATGAATACTTTGACTTTTCTCTGGAAATTATTGTAATGTTAATATGACTTTATGTTAATGTTAATATAAGAAATTATTGTAATGTTAATAATAAGACTTCACAAAATAGAGTTTTTAAAATAAAAGACTGTCTCAAAGTAACTACATATTTAAAAACAGGCTAATAGAGGACCCTTCAATATAATCTTTAAGAAATCCAGTTTATGGGGAAACTATGTAACTTTGTTATTAACCAGTGTTTCTTAACATGAAATTGTGTTATAGGCAATTGTGGAACTTTTTTCCTTCTTTCAAGCTTCCAACCCACTTGGTATGAATGGAAACAAAACAGCCAGTGAGTGAATGAACAGGCATTAAGGAGACAATTGTTCCAGGACCACTGCCGCATAAATCACGTCAGGGTAGCAACACAGAAATGCAAATGAAACAAAAACACCAGCATTGATCTACCAGCCCTCTCCAGGCAAGAAATCTACATTTATTCTGCAAATATAGTGAAAACATATAGTTTTGCAATAGTGCATTATATTCAGCAACAGAATTAAGTGTTAAAAGTTCTCATGGTTTCCTTAGAGATGTTCTAACTTTATTAGATTTATTTTGTTTAATTTTTACCTTTACTCAATTTATACGCTTTTATAATTTAAAATTATTTTTAAAACCACACTTAAATATAAATGTACATGGTTTGTTGGATCATGGTTCCTGGGATGCCAATTTGCTATGACCACTGGTCATTGAAGAACCAATGGATTCCTAAATTAATCAATTAATCTCCAGGATCAAGGCATACTTCTACTTCACCCCAAATGTGTAGCAACGATCTGTTTTCTTCTAGCAAGAAAGGTTGATTATCTTTTCAATGGAATGACTTTTTAAATTTCTTGTGTACATTACCATGACAAGTCTGAAAAATCCAAGCATTAGTCCCAAAGTTCATCAAATGAACCTTTCTTATATTTTGTTTGTATTAATATATTCTTATGATACATAAATTACATCATCTTGTGGTATTGATATACATGCGTGTCACATTTTTATCATTTTACCATGCCCCCACACACGCTGCCCTCCTGTTCCTGGTCTACCGTCTCCTGATGCAAATACATCTGAGAAATGGGAGCTCTGTTAAAGCAGAGACTTAAATTGTGGGATGGAAAATACAAACATCCAAACCAAATGGGTCCCTGGTGAAATGGATCAACTCTACCTCTATCCTTTTGTTCTTGGACCCATGTATTCTAGCTATTAAGGACAGGGCACTGTGTACTGGAAATTTTTTCAGCTCATGTATTACATGTTAGAAATCAGCATCTTGGGCTGGAGGTACAGCTCAGTGGGGGAAGTGCTTGCCGCTAAGCACTAAGGCCCTGAGTTCGATCCCCGGTCCAGGGAAAAAAAAAAAAAAAAAAAGAAATCAGCATCTTGAAACTGCAGGGTGTTACCTTTAACCTTGTACGTTAGCCAGTTCTTTAATCTATTATCATGCTATCAGGCTGAATCTGGCAGCGGGGTAAGTAACTACTAGCACGTCTGTATCTCTTCATTGCCTTCCAATGGATTCCTTGGTGAAGACAAGGTAGTCATTAGTTCGGACATTCTGAGTGTCTTCTGAAAAAGGCACTGACAGATGTATTGGAGAAAGTGAAGTCAAACTTTAAGTTAGAAATACAGCTCTTAAAAGGGAGAGCTACCATTTCTGACAAATATGGTGCATATATGTACATTAACCATTCTCTTTTGAGAAATTAATCACTCTGTTTCTGGATTGGGTCCTCGGCTGCGTATGTAGAAATGTAGGGTCTACAAACCTCTGCATCACCAGGGAGGTCCCAGTGCAGCATGTGAGAAGTTTGCAGCCTGGGCTTAAGATGGAGTCCTCATGTGTGGGTATGTCCACAAATTGCTGGCTGCTTTAGCAAAGCAAAGCAAGCAGGACAAAGCAAAGATGATCAGCGGGGCCACATAATACAAGTCTTGCTTTTTAAACAGTGCTTCAACTTTTGAATTTTTAGTTACCCATCACATAGTTATAAAACTCATGAACAGAGGCATTCAGAAGCAAACATTTACATACCTTTTTTCTTTGCCAGACACCCATTTAAGGGTTTTTACATATAGTAAGTAACTTACCCTTTACCATCAACCAACAAAAGATAATCATGTGCATGAGGTCACTGAGGCACAGATGGTTCAATCACTTACCAGCAAAATGTTACTAAGTGAAAAAGACAGTGCTTCACCTCAGATTTTCATACTGCCTACAAGGTAAACGCTGTGCAAATATTTCAAAATAGAAGAAGGAGTAAATGCACAGACAATTAGAAATGAGGATTGTTTTAGAGAGGGAGATGGCCCTGGGCACAAAGAGGGATATGAGAAATTTTATTCTATGCCTCACAAAAATGACCGTAATACCAATCCCATATTACTGTAGACCTTAAATTATTGTTGAAAGCTGTCAAAGTACCAGGTAAATATACCTTTCAAACGAGAGGAAAGGATCAAAAATTACAGTTTACAGGTGCCTACAGCAGTATCTTTTGTTCCATGAATCCTTTGCCACTCTGATGACACAATAATATATTTGAATGCATAAAATATAACTGATTATAAAGGAAAACAACACAAATTTTTCAAAGAAACAAATGTATCATATAATATCTGTGTTTTCCATACTATGCACTAAGCATTAAGATCTTACTAGAATATCTAATACAATTTTAAAAATACCTTTGAGATACAGATGTATGCAACATTCATGATTGTAGTGGATTGAAAACTGGTGTTCGATTTATAACCCCCAGCTGAATTGAGAAAGTGTGGTGCTGGGTGTGGGAGGCCCACCTGGGAACTGTTACCAGCAGCATAAGAGGCAGACCTGGAGAAGAAGAAAAAGAAGCTTTGGGGAACTAAAGAGGTTTTTGGAAGCTCAGAAAGGCTTTTGGAGCTGGTGGAAGCTGTAAGAAGCTATTGAGTTTTTTAGGGAGGAGCTCATCATGCTGGCTTTCCTGATGAACTTGGTTGTTTTCATCCTTTGAGGAGCTCAGGACCTTGTTGGCACTGAGAATGGCTTCAGTTCACTTTGGAGGAGCTGTGGTCCTCACTCTGAGCATCACTTCCTGGCTCTGGAGGGGAAAAAGGTGCATTGCTGGTCTCCAGGAGAAGCTTGCTGTGTTGGCTTTCCTGATGGGAACTTGGCTATCTTGATCATCGGAGGAGCTCGGGACCTCACTGTTGCTGAGGATGGCTGTGGTACCTTTCAGGGTAGTTCTGGTTCTTCTGAGCATTGCTTCCTGGCTCCAGTGCAGATCCATCAGCCTGCTAGACAGTTCCTTCATCCTGCTGGCACAGACTTTCTAGATTCCACCACTGACCTGTGGGACTTCACAGTGCAGATCTGTGAAACAGGCATTTATGCGATATTGTTATGGGCTCTGGGCTTCCAGTCAGATTCGTGGGAGGCATTGTTATAAGCTCTATGCCTTCAAATGGACTCATGCAGGACACTTCTGTGGGATCCAGGCACTTGGCTAGTTTCCTTGGTCTTAGTGTGTGGACAGATTTCCTGCACTCTTTTATATATCATTCTCCGGGTGATTATTATAAATAATCATATAAAATATATATCCTGCATTATATTGTTCTCCCTTGCAAAAAATCCCCCCAAGCCAATACAATAATAAAATATTTATGATTCATATATAATAAATTATACAAACTTTATGTATATATGTATGTATTTTAATAAATGTGGACATAAGTATAGAGTTATGATACCATTACCACAACCAGCATTTCAGCAGACCTATCACAACCAAAAATTCCAGTGTCAGTGTGTGTGTGCCGGTAAGAATACAATATGAGATCTACCATCATGTCATACTTTAGAGTGCATAATACTGTATCATCAACCGTAAGTCTTATGTTGTGCAGTAGATCACCAGAAGTGCTTCATATTGCATAACAAAAATTTAATACCCACCCCCTTACCTTCTAGCCCTTGCACCCACAATTCCACTCTATTCCCTGACTCTGTGAGTTAGTTACTTTAGACCCTTCATCTAAGTGGGGGTTTTCAGTGTTTGTCCTTTTGTGGCTGATTTATTTTGCCTAATATTATGTCCTTGAAGTTCATCCATGTGGTTACAAATGACGGTGTAGTCCTCATTTTCAAGGTTTGTGGTGAATTAACTAATGGTCAACTTGTAACACCCAGCCGAACTGAACAGGTATGGTTCTGGGTGTGGAAGGCCCAGCTAAAGATTGTTACTGACAGCATACAAGCAGAACTGGAAGGGCAGATGGTGTGCTGTTCATTCTCCTGGAGAAGCTTGTTGAGCTGGCTTTCCTGATATGAATTCAAATGTTCTCATCGTTGGAGGAGCTCTGGACCTCATTGTTCCTGAGGATGGCTGAGGTTCTCCTCCAGGGAGCTCTGATCCTTACTTTGAACATTGCTACCTGGCTCCAGTGCAGATCCCTCAGGCTGCTGCAACAGATTCTTCACTCCTCTGGTGCAGACTTTCTAGCTTCTGCCACTGAACTTTGGGCCTCCTGAGTGCAGATCCTTGGTACAGATTTGCTTGAGGTATTATGGGCTCTAGGCCTTTGGCTGGACTCATGCAGGGCATTGCTGTGACATTCAGGGCCTCAGCTGGATTCCTTTGGGTCTCTAGAGCATGGACAGACATTTTGAACTCCTCTGCATTTGACTTTTTGGGAGAATATTATAAAATAATCCTACAAATTATGTGTTCTATATTGAATCTATTCTCTTGCAAACCCTGTGTTATATTTTACGTATTACATTTTCTTTATTAAGACGTAATTTTCCCATCAGAATAATCCCCATCCTTTAAAATATATTCTGAAATGCATGGAAGCCCTCCAGAAGAACAGAAAGAAGTAACTATCCAGGGGAGGAACAATGGATAAGGGTCCCTCTTCTTAAAACTCATCCCAGTATATCCAAGTTATTTCTCTAATACTCTGTACCAAATTAGTGGTAAACAGTGATTTCTGAACTCATGTAATTCCACGTGTGTGTGTGTGTGTGTGTGTGTGTGTGTGTGTGTGTTTACTGAGGTGAAGATTGAGCAGAGAATTATTGTGACAGGGTTATGTAGGCTTTCTACATTTAGCAATTCTTGTTACAAATTATGCCACTAAAGAGCATCTGTTGGTTAATATAGTACCTATTCTATAAATAATGCTGGTATCCAAGTTCTTTCTAAATTTTGTGGAGAATTGGTAAGAGGTTTCTCAAATGAAGTTTTATTTCTCCTTTCCTTTTACTTCTTCCTGAAACCTCAATTACAACAAGAGGAGTTAAAAAATAAAAGCATTAAACTACGTTTTTCTCAAGAACCAAGAAAGTAACAGAAAGGGCAGGAGTATTCAGAGAATGATACACTAATGTGAAATCAGTGCCTTTCCAAAAACAGATATATTCATATTTATCCATAAAAACAGGAACAGGATCTGACAATGAATATTAAATATTTTGTATTAGCAGCCACTGGAAGAATACCAGGCCTTTGCTTTTACTGTAACTAAAAGAGGTGTTGGCATGGAAATGGAGAGTGGGAATCAGAAGCCACAGGCCTGAATGCTAAGCATTTCAGCTGAAGAGCCAGTAAATTTATGGAGGTTGCACAAAGCTCTCATTTTATATTTGATATGTAAAGGCTTGATGTTCCTAACAATTAATAATGACTGCAACTAGAAAATAATAGATTAATTATCATTGTAATGCCTACTGTAAAATGAAGGTATAACACAACTTTAACAAATCAAATAGACGAGATCAGTCGTGTTGAGGGTGGTATGGCCATAGACTAACAAATCAAATAGAAATGAGCAAAGTCTAAAACACTTTTATACAATTGTGTTTTCATCGATGTGCCAGAGGATACAATATATCAAGATGAAATTATCACAGGACTATGACCCAAGGTCATTCATAGACAAGGAATTTGTAAGAAGTTTCTGTGACATATAACCTCCTAAGAACTTCAATATATTCTTCATAAGAGGACTCTTGTTAAAGAATATTGATCAAAAAAAAAAAAAATCCAGTAGGCCTCTTCCTGCAAGATCCTGATTTAGATAGCTAAATGGCCCACAGATACTCAAAACTGTCAGAGTTTCCAAACCTGTGCTTCTTATTGAAAGTCTATAATTAGTGCTGGACTACTAGCATTAAGAAAATTGATATCAGGCTGGGGAGATAGCTCAGTGGCACAGCACCTGCCTGGCAAGCACAAGGTCCTAAGTTTGATTCCTGGTACCCCCCAAAAAAGAGAAAATAGATATTGTCACGGACTTCTTGGGGCTATGGCATTAAGTGAATTATCAGTGTAACATATACTGTGTATCATGACAGGGGAAATACAGTTACTGAGGCACAAATCAGGGTCACATAAGTTACTGTACTGTCAAGAAAGATGTAAAAGGCATCCAGGAGGACTGAGAAAGAATAAGGGAAGGAGGTCAGATGTAGATAGAGTGTTCAAAAGAGAGGAAACTTGCTCGTGTGGGATTGTGAGATTATGGAGAACAAGGTGCTTTTAAGAAACTAGAGTCAAGACTGGTTGGACGGGAGAATAAATGGATAAAGAAGTAAACAGGAGAAGGTAGAAAGGCTCACAGAGATCACACCATGTAGGTCACTTTTATGGGCTGGAATATTTTCCCCAAAATGATCTGCTGGTGTTCTAAACCCAATGGTAGTGACTGCGACCTTACTTGGAAATAAAGTCTTGCAGATATAATCCACCTAAATGCAGGTTACACTGAGCGTGGGTCCTAGAGAACACCATGGGAAGAAGGAAATACACAGAGATGTGATGTGCATGGGAAGAAGGATGCCACAGCCACACTGCTACAAGCCATAGAATAGCAAGACCTGCTGAAAGTTCTTGCTATTGCAACCACCAGAACCCAGGAAGAGGTTCGGAAGATGGACACACCTCAGAGTCTCTCTAAGGAGCATGGCCTTGGCAACACCTCACATTCACACTTCTAACTGCAGAACTGGGAGAGGATACATTTCTTTTGTTTAAAGCCATCCAAGTTTGTGATTTATTACGGCAGCCCTAGGAAACTAATGCCTTAGGAGTTTTGACTCAGGCCAAAGAAATGCCATGATAAGATTTGATTAGTGGAATAGTATTATCAGATTTGCAGTTAAAAAGAATACCTCTGACTAAACTGAAAAATATAGACTGACAGGAGAGTAGGATTAGTGGAAGAGAAGTGGGAGGCTGTAGGAGTAAAGCTGGAAGTTATGTAGCCAAGAATCGGATCCATTATATCCCATTAGAGTTGTTCTAGTACAACCACTATGGTTTCCACTGCTTGGCAGCAATACTGCCGTTTAAATGAAGACACTTCAAACTGGAAGCAAACTATGTTTACTTATCAGCTTTAAAGTGTCTCCTGGCCCTACCACACCACCATTTAACCAACTGCATTGTCAATGTTCAGGGACAACACAACAGCACCCCAACTTCTCAAACCTAGTGAGGTGAATTCTCTTGAAAGCATTTAGCAATGAAACTTTTATTTTATTTTTGCCAGAGACATAATCACTAATCCCAGGCTCATTGCTGGATCTTCCTAGAAAATCATTATTTGCTACAAACTGTCATCATTATACAACTCTGCTTCTGAGATCCAGAGTTGACAAGTATTAGGTTTGCTTCATTTGCTAGAATGAGTTCTAAGTTTAGTGAAATATAAATTCTGGAAGAGTTAAGCCATCCTTGGAAGAACACCACTCTGCAAGTAAAGATTCACCAATATTGACTGTTTGGCATGATACAAAGAGGAGTTTACAAATCTTTGTTGACATTAAAAAGACTTTGATTAAAGGATTTTTAAAAAGTTTTACCTTTAATGGGCAGTTACATATATTTATTGGAAATTTATGTTTCAATACATGTACAAATTGTGCACCAATCAAATCAAGCTAATTAACATATCAAGTACCTCAAATACTTAGCATATATTTGTGGTGAAAACATGTAAAATCCACTTGGTTATTTTTTTAATTGCAAAAATATTTTTTCACCTTTATTTTTAATTATTTTTACTGTATTAAAATATATGGAACCTAAGTGCTAACCATTTTAAACATTCTAAATGTCCAAGTTAGTGACATAAATGGCTATTACATTATAAAGCTATTACAACTATTTTTAAAACTTTTTCTCTTTCCAGACAATCTCTATTCAGTAAGCAATAGCTGCCCATATCTCCTCCCCACCAGTCCTGGATAACTTCTCATCTACTTTTCAGCTCTCTGAGTTTGCTTATTTTTATATTTCATGCAAAGTCATCCCTCAGTATCAGTGGCAATTGATTCAAGGATCGAATTTCTTATATAAAATGTAATTTTGCACTTATCCTACACATACCCTCCTATATACTTCAAGCTATCTCTAGTTTATTTGTAATACATAATATGATTAAAATATCTAAATAATTTAATACTACATTGCTTAGATCATAATAAACAAAAATTTTACATGTGTTTAGTACAGATGTTACTTTTTTCTAATATTTTCCACCCGTGGCTCATTGAATCTGCTGGTATGGGACCCATGGATACGATGGGCCAATGTAACTGGAATCATACAATATTTGCCCTTTTTCATTTATCATAATGTTTTAAAGGTGTATCCATCTTATGCCATAATCTCATTTCCTTCTTATGTTTGAATAATATATAAATATACAATATATTATGTATATACCATATATGTATATATTCTTCTATATATACTGTACCTCACTCGGTTAATGAGCTCAAATCTCTCCATGATTGTGGTGGCAAACCAAACTCAGTGGGAACTGAATCAAATTTCCCCATAAGGTCAACCTTGAACTTGACCATTGAATTTGATCAGATTCTTGTCCAGCTTAGTTTGAGACCAGAGACCAAGTCCATGAACCAAGGTATTCATATATACAATATTCTTTTTTATTTAATGTCTTTGTGGATACTTGGATTATTTATACCTTTTGGCTATTGTGAATATTGGTGCAGAGAATGTTAGTGTAAAATAATCTGTTCAAGTGTGTGTGTGTGTGTGTGTGTGTGTGTGTGTGTGTAGAAGTAGAACTGATAGGTGAGATGATAATTGTCTGTTTAACTCTTTGTGGAACTGCACAACTACTTTCCACAGTTACTGCATGACCTAACATTCTTTTTGTTCATCTGCTGATTTATTTGTTTGTTTTCCCCTAACCCTAAGGCAGACCAAATCTGGGAGAAGATGCTTAATTAGTCTCAGAGGAAACACCTGAAAGTTTTTGTCTCCAGCTTCTCCAACAACTTTTATAGTCCCTCTACTCATTTGGTCAACAGTTGCTAGAAGGTCAAACCGAAGTCTGAGCAAATCTTCCCTAGGTCACACAGCTTGATTATGTTCAGTAAGGGTCTGAAATTTAGATGGCTGGATGTAGGTTAGATTTCATTTTCTGTGGCTCACATTTAGCTAAATCACGCACATTTTCCTTTAATATTGCCCATGTCTGCCTTCTCAAACAAAAATAGCTGAAGATATTGTATTGAATATTCAACTTGCAAATTTTCTTTTAGATATCTTGTGGAGTGAAGAAGAGAGAAGGTGGTAATGAGGGCTTGTGGATTGTATTTACAAAAATGTAATCACTGAGATAAAAGTAGCAGTTTCCTCTTTTATAACTTTTGAAAATACACCAAAATAATTGAATAAAACTTAAAATATTCAGTAATAAAAAAGGAGATGAAAAGCTAGCTTTGCAATCACAGATTAGAAACCGTCTCCATGTCCATATCATTAATCAGATTATTCATCATTTTTAAGCTCATAAGGCAGAAGAGCACTGCCTCTGTGGGTCCTGATAATTAGATATGAGACAGGAAGATGCTCTCATATTGATCTAAAAGCTCATAAACAGGCAGGCAACTTATTGCATTATTTAATTCATTATATCTGGACCATCTACAGAGGTAGGAACTCTAAAATCTCCATTATGATTACTCCTGATTTTACAATCTCTAAAGGCCAGGCTTTATAATATATCCAATCAAGGAATATAATTGTGATTGTAAATAACCCCCAAATGTCAGGATTTAATAAGTTATTTTTCTGTCATACTATTACCCAACAGAAAAGAGTAATAGAGTACTGTATAGTCCATTTAGTTATTTAGTAATTCTAACGTTTTCCAACTAGTGACTATGCCATTTCATTTCTGCGGAATCTTTGTATTTATTTCAATGGTAAGAGCAGAAGGCAAGGGAAGGAAATGAAGGGAAAGAAAGGGAAGGGGAGGGGAGGAGGGGAAGGGAGGGGAGGAGGGGAAGGGAGGGGAGAAGGGGGAAGGGAGGGAAAGGGAAGTGGAGGGGAGAGATAAAGACCACAAAGGATATTAAAATTGTAATAAAAATTTATCACAGAGTTTGAATGAAAACAATAGACAACAGACACATACCCTTTTTCTATCTAAACACTGGAATTTAAAATAAGGTTTAACAGGACAATGGTGCCACCTAATCCCCTAGAAGAAGATGCTTTCTTGACTCTTTCTATCTTTAGTAGCACCAGCCATGTCTTATACCTGCAGCACTTCAATCTCTGTCAAAATCTGTCACAGATTAGAAACCGTCTCCACTCCATATCACTAATCAGGTTATTCATCATATTTTAAGCTCATAAGGCAGAAGAGTGTTGCCTTACAGCATTCTCTATAGAGCATCGCATAGCAGTCTCCCGCTTTTTCCATCTTCACCTCCCATTCTGCTCTTACTAGGACACTAGTCACCCTGGATAGTGGGCTTCTGTAACATAATGTAACCCCTAACCATGAAGAATTCTAGACAGGCCAAGTCTGGAAGTAGTAGATTATACCTCTCTAGCTATGTCAATGGCCAGAACTCAGTCACCCAGTCTCACTCACCTGACCTGAAGTCTGAGAAGCAGAGTCTAGCTACAGGGTGAAAAAGAAATACAAATTGGGAAAAAATTTTAGCCATTGTCCCTCAGACAAGGGACTCCTATCTAGAACATACGAAGAAGTTTTTAAAAAATCAGACTCCCAAATTTCAAACACCCAATTTAAAAATGGGCATCTGACATGAAAACACACTTCTCAGATGAAGAATACAAATGATAAATAAATATGTGAAAAACCATTCATTAAAACACACTGAAATTCCACCTCACTCAAGAAAGAATGGCTCTCATTAAAAAATCAACCAATAACAAATGTTGGCAGGGCTGTGGGGGGAAAAAGAACTCTTTTCCACTGTTGGTGAGAGTGTAGACTGGTACAACTACTATGGAAATTAGTGTGGAGATTCCTCAAAACACTAGGATTAAAGGCCCTAATCCACCCAGCTATTCTCCTTCTGGATATTTTCCCAGAAGAATTAAAAACATCATATCGCAACATTGTATGTGCACCCATGTTTATAGTGGCACAATTTGTCATAGCTGAATCTTGGAAATAACCCAAATGTCCATCAACCAAGGAAGGAATAAAAAAAAGTGATGTTTTTATACAATGAAGTATTACTCAGCTATAAAGAAATATAAACTCGAGGATTTATTGGTAAATGGCTGCAACTAGAGACCATACTTAAAAGTGAAATAAAACAGACTCACATGTGTAAACATCATATTGTCTCCCTCGTGTAAGAAACTGAAAGAGTAAATAAAAGCCAAAAGATATAACAGATATTGTGAAAGGGAAAGAAAACTGCTCAAATGGAAAGAACAAACAGGGTAAGAGGAAGGAGAAAATAAGGAAGGAAAAATAAATAATTGTACATATATATACACACACACACGATAGCTAAGATATTTATATTACTAATTTCTATTAGTTCATTGAAAGGAACAGTTAGTGTTTATATTGTTTGATCAATTTTACCTGCCTATAGCTGTCAATCTGAGCAACTACTTTGAAGATAACAATCATCTTGTTTTGAAATTGTGTATCATTTTTACTGTCTTTTAATTCTCTTAAAAATTTTTACAAAAAGAAATAAAGTACCAAGGTATGACTGTACCATGTAAAGTATCTAGGAGAAATGTCTGGGAAATATTTTTATTTGATGATGAAAAAACATGGAAAAAAGGTCTTCTGCACTTTCTCTTCCTATGTCTTTCTAAAGCTGTCACATCAAGTCTTGCTGGTTACTGCTGCACTTGCCCTGTTACAACTAGGAAAGAAGTCATGATGTGCTAGGGATTGTAGGATGGGAAAACCAAACAATTACATTTTCGGTCACCAAAACTGTAGGATTGCCTACTTCCAGGAATCTTGTGAGTAAAATAATAAGCAGCCATACAGTCAGAGATGATCTTAACAGGGTGATCTGTTATTTGTGTCAAACACTCCTGGCTGGAACAGTATGCACTGCCTAGTATGTGAATACATGCATTCTACAGTCTCTCTTAGCCAAATGTAAGAGTTCTTCCACCTGCATGCTCATTCCTCTGCCTAAAGTGTCCTTCCTGCCGAGAAGAAGAAATAAGACCTGGCTCAGTCATGCTCATTGATTTGCATAAAAAGCTTGCTGAATTCACAGCGACCCACTTAACATACTGATTTAGTTACTCATCTCGCCTCCAAGACTCAGCCTTTCTCTGCCACAGGAAATTTGAGTAGAAGTTTCTGGTTAGCCACCTGAACTGAATGCTGGATCTAGAGTTGGCCCTGCCCTAACCTTGGATGGCCAAGTCTCTGGTATGCTATTACTTCTTTACAAGAGACTTCTTCTGGACGTGGATCTTGTCACTTTAACTGACAGCTGAAGACTGTTCTTTTTATAAAATGTATGATATCAAACTATCATGTGATGTACTTATCCCTATGATTTTCCTGTTGCTCTATTTACTGCAGTGCCTCCCCCGTATTGTTTTCTGCCAAAAGTAGGTCAAAATGTGACATTCTTTCTGTAGAGTTTTGCCAGTGCTCCTGGTGTCTCTGGCCGCTCTGCATATCCTGCATTTGTCTCCGCCCTGCAGGCCTGTGCTGCTGCTCAGGCACCTGGATTCTCCTGCCTGCAGGACATCTGCTGGAAGCAGAAATGAGAAGTAGTACAAAGAGCCCAGAACCAGGAGTCTGACAACCCGAACTGCATCTTTGTTGCACCACAACAGGCTGACTGTGTGGCCACAGGCACACCACTGACCTCTCTGAAGGCCAGCTTTGTCATCTGTAAAATGAAGAGGTGGAGCTAAGTGAACTCTGAGATCTGTCCCTGTCCCAACACTTCAAAATGAAAACCAGCTTAAACCAGGTTGAGTATAGTCCTTTATTTTCACAGTCTGAGCCTTTCGAACATTTGCCTTATGCATGAAATTCTGTCCTTTTTCCTGATTCTCTTTTCCTTCTGAATAACTCTGATTCTCCTCCTGGAGGCTATTCTCTATTCCTATGATAATATGCTTAAAATGTTGTGCTCTATGAAATATCTAAGCTTCTTACCACAGCTATATGTAACACTTCTATTAGAAATGTGTCTTTTTCTCTGCTTCTTTGGAAGTATCCATGATGAAAAGTTTGAATTAGTTAAGGATCAGTTTCCCCATTATGTCATCAGTTTCAGAGCAACTCAGTAGAAAACAGCAACAAAAACGTAACTCTGGGAGCCTGAATAGATAGCAGTGAGCGCCATAACAGATTCACTGCCTCTGAGAAGGTTTTCCTGATTTGTTCACCTTGCTGTGCTTCTCCAATTCTTTGTATACTTATTACGTTCTAATCTTATCACATAATTTAACATTTATATTTTCTTTACCTTTTTCTATATACTTTATAGATAGATTATACATAGCTTTTAAAACCTTGTGGAACACAACTGGTTCTGGAGAAGTGAAAGGAAATTATCTGGCCAATGAACTTCAGTATTCATGACAAAAACTGCATTTATTTCCAAAAATACTTACATCTAAATTTTCTTCTATGTCAAGGTGTTGGGTAGGAAGAGCGGAGTGGAGAGGAAGAGGTAATGCTGACACAATTCCAAGATTTTCCAGTGCTAATGAGGCAGCTCTAGTACCCCAACTGGAATGTGTGCCCCTCTAACTGCCACTGACTGCACCCACAAAACTCTTCTGGGAATGGACACGGAGACAAAGATGGGGATTCAGTTTCAGAAAGAGTGACCTCCACTATATGGGCAATTCCTACAACCTGAGTTCGTGCAGGAAATCAGGTAAGAGGAAGCAGAAAGCATTCATTTATTTCGCTTAATAACTCACTTCCTTTTCTCTCCCTAACCATCAGATTCTAAACCTACAACAAGTTCATCAATAAATAAGTATTGAATACTTTTTATACAGCAGGGCATTAGATACTAAGAGGAGTGTAGTGTGCACACAGACATGGTTCTTGATCTTGTAGAATAAACTACCAGCCATGCTTAGGAAAAGACAGAGATGCAGCTCATGTCAAGAGGTACAAAAGGAATGTATCTGTGGATGACTATTTATTAAACCCCTACTCTCCCATTCTCATCCCCATATTCCACCTGTCTGGGGCAGGACACATATCCACATTACTTTTAGACCCTGAAGAAGATAACAAAAGCAGGCTGTGATAAGACAGGACAAAATGCTACCGTTTATGTTAAGATAAAAATGCAAAGTTGTTAAGCTAGAGGAAAGGAATCTGTTACAGAAAGGAAATTTGTGTTTCCTTGAAGATTGCTCTTGCTCAAGCTGGGCTAGGGAAGATGTGTCCTTACTGCCTTTGCTTCTACATTTTAAGCTTTGAGGCAGTTTATTTCTACTGAATGGAAAACTATGTGACACCTAAAGACCAAGGGACTGGGTGCAAGGGCTGTAGGACTCAACATGGAGTCACTTCCCATCCCCAAACCTTCCAATTGTTTTTCATCTTAAAAATAAAGTGCCAGGTCCTGTAAGGCTGAACATGATCTGAACCCACATCTATCTCATTTCTGGTCGCTCTCCCATACCTTTCTAGCCATCTTGCCACACTGATTTCCCTGCAGTTCATCTAACATATGAAGCTCACTCTGGCCTAAAGTCTTTACATCTACTCCCCCACTCCCTGGAAAGCTGTTTCCTTGATGACCTTCCTTTATTTCCACCCAAATCTTCACTGTCATTGCCCCTGATGTAATAGGCTATCTTTCAGCTCTCTGTCTAAAATGGTAATCTTCTAGCCAATTGCTGGCCTCTTTGCCATGTGTGTTAGTTTCTTGTAGCTATTACAACAAATTACCACAAACTTGGTGTTTTAAAATAACAGAGGTGTATGGATTCACAGTTCCAGCAGCCAGATATCTCCTTGATGGAGCCCAAATCAAGGTGTCTGCCAATCTGTGCTCCCTCAAGAGACTTTGGGGGGGGGTTCATTCATTATCTGTTCTGGTGACCACCGATGTGCCTTGGTTTGTGGCTATGTCAGCTCAATATCTTTTTCTCCACATTGCTTTCTCTTACTTTGCATGGGAAAGCCTTCTGTATCTCTCTTCTAAGCAAATGTGTGGTGAAATTTAGGATCCACCCAAATAGTTCAGATAATTTCTCCCCAAAATGTTTACCCCAATCCCATTACATACACTTTTTTCCAAATAATTTATCGTTTACTTGTTTCAGCAATTGGGATGTGACTTCTTTGGAGTCCATTTTTGCTTTATTTTTCTTAATAATACATTTCATTACCTCACATCTTACTATAGATGTGCTTGTTATACATTTCTCCCACAGTCCTGCTCATATTTCCAGTATAAGTATTTGTTGAATGAATGGAGACTCCACTATGGACAACTAAATAGAGCTGATATGGTCCAAGAGGTTATAGTCGTAGCTCTGTTCTTGACTACTACGAGTTGCACTGAATTTGGGACACAACACATTTTAATAGGAAAAATTTGTCCTGCTGCATATCGCTTTTGAGTCATCATCACACCTCCTAGGACCAATTAGCAATGAGTACCAGGTCACTACTCCATCTTAGTGATAGATAGTAGTCCAGAGGCTCCTAAATTCTGATATCCACATTATTGAATCTGAGAGGTCTTTAGTACAGAACCATAGAAGACTATGCTGTCCAAGGATAGCAGATCAGAGCTTCTGGAAAAGGAATACTCTGAGAGTAGTATTGCTAAGGTTTAAATGTGCCCTACAGTTTTGATGTGTTGGAAGCATACCTAGATTCATGTTGATGACATTTAGATGTAGAGTCTTTGAAAATGCGATTAAGATTTGATAATGTCACTAGAGAGGGCCCTGCATGGTGCAATAGTAACCTTATAAGAAAGAAAGAGAGACCTGAGGTGACATGTGCTTGCTCTGTCTTAGCACTTGATGCCTTCCACCATGCTGTGGTGCAAGCCTAACCAGATGCTAGACAGATGCCAGCAACTTTCTCTTAGTCTTTCCAGCTTTTGGAAGTATGAGCAAAATGAACTTGGTATTCTTTAAAGTTACTGGGTCTCAGATACTTTGTTGTAGCAACAGAAAACATGAACTAGGACAAAGAGCCTGAGAGTTTGATGCATAAATACAGAAGTTTCCTTAGTCTTCAGATAAGATAATATTGAATATTTGATTGGCATTACTTCCCCGAACATCCTCCTGGGATTGAATCTTAGTCACCCACCACTGCAGCTGTCCTAACTGTACAGCGTTTACTGAGTGGTTCTTCTCAACGTGTCACTTTCCCACTTCGTATAGCTGTTCTTTCACCTCCTCATTAAACAAATTATAATCTACTTTTATCTCATAGCTTGCTTCTGAGTGAACTCAAATTAAGCAAAAAAGAAAACAGTTACCACGCAGAACCATTATGCACCAACCTGTATATATTTAGCCAGTGCATGATGTTTTAAGAGTAAGGATTAGGGGCTGGGGATATAGCTCAGTGGAATAAGCACTTGCCTAGCAAGCGCAGGGTCCTGAGTTCGATCCCCAGTACCGCAAATAAAAAAAAAAAAAAAAAAAGATTATTAAGAGTAAGGATTTTCAGTAATGAACTCTACTTTAGGAACTTTAAAGACCCTAAGTGAAATGAACAACTGGTGAAGTGGCTCTGTTCTGATTACACTGGGCCACATACTTAATCAAGCCATGTTCTCCTAATCCTAGACCAGCATTAAATGGAGTCTGCTTTGGAGATAGATGTCAAATTAGACTCTCGGTAATCAGAGATAGTGCCCAATATCAAGTTGTATTAATAATTTCAAAGGTACAAATAATAGCTGCTAAAGGCAGGGAGGGGAAAACCTGGGACCATACAACCACAAAAGGACATACTGCAGCTCATATTAAACATACACTTTTCAAATGATGTGTATAAGCATATCACTTACAAAGCTAGGATATTATCTGTTCATGGCATGTTTCCATTTTATATTCTAATTGTTATAAATCTTACCTGGCATTTCCAGGAAACCACTCCACATGAATCATTAGACTCCAACTTTTTTTTAATCATAGTCAATCCTAGGAAGATCAAGTACATTCTTTTCAAAGCAATTATAGATAAAATTCTCTGGCTAGGAAATGCCATGGATATTGGCCAGTAGGTCTGCTCTTAGCATGTTAACAAAGTATCTAACCTGATAATCATTCTTTGTTTTTTGGAATATCACTCAACAAAGAGAAGAAATAGGTTATAGGCCAACTTCTATTTCTTTCTTTTCTAACAATTAAATTAATACATTAAAACATTTAATACATAGTATGGAATACTCATCAAAAATGTAAATAGAAATGTTCATTCATTTTGGGCTTTGAAATTGTATACTCTCAATTTTCCCTTTCTTTACAGGAGCACAATTTTGGTAAACATTAACTATTAGTGCCATTATTTTCAATATAAGTTTAAAATTTTTTCTATAATTAATTAGCAGAGCCTGGGATTTCATATGCATTTTTTTGAAAAATGTTAATAAGTACAAAGGTTCTAGAAATGACAACTTAGTGGGAGTAATGAAATTCAAGCCCCCAGTTAAGAGATGATGGATAATAACCCACTATGTTGACCTTGTTCAAGGTATAAACAATTCAAAAACAAAAGATGATCTGTCTAGAGAACAATTTCATCTGTATTTTAACCAAAGGTTAATAATTAGTGGAAAGGACAGCATTTTGTGCCTAATTCTTCATTGTATATTCAGAAAGAGGGGGAAAGCTGAGGAAAGGCATATATTTTTAACTGTTTGGTGCTACCAAAACTTTTCTGAACTATTCAGTATTAGTATTATTCTTTTAGGTAAAACTTTCTCCTTCCTTATTTTAAAATAGAGAAGAAACCCCGCAGAACATACACATACATACACACACACGCACACACACACACACGACTATGCAAAAAATACAATTTACAACCCTGTGTTGCTATACATTATATATTTTAACCCACAGAGTTTGGGCTTAAAGACTTACAATTCCCCTGTTCTCCCAACCACGTCCATTTTGTTTTGAGTAAGACCAAGCC
This sequence comes from Dinomys branickii, assembly GCA_004027595.1. Lineage (NCBI taxonomy): Eukaryota > Metazoa > Chordata > Mammalia > Rodentia > Dinomyidae > Dinomys > Dinomys branickii. Next base: position 74,706 of record PVLD010004720.1, on the reverse strand, counting down.
AAGATTCTTCAGGCTGGAATGGAAGAAAATACATAAGATGCTGTTCTTCATCCTTCCTTCTCATTCTCAGCCTGACATAAATTGCCGTTGTTAAGTGTTCTGAAGTTCCACCAGCTTAATGAGAGGAGTATTTTCCCCACAAATGTACCGAGAGCCAACCCAGCTGCCTCTTGAGGGAAGGAAAGGTCTTGCCACTCCATTCAAATTGGGCTTGGCCAAGAGACACTTTTGGCTTTTCCTTCCACCATCCAAAGCACAAAGCAAAATAAAAGTCCACACAGATATAGTTCTATGCAAATGCACTGAGAAGAAAATCGATATCTTCACATGAGTAGTTTCCAGGTAGCTTGGTTAAGGCCACCATGCTATGTTAGCTATGTAACTAGAGCTCTACCCAAAAAGCATCAGGTCCCAATACAAAGGCTACCAACACCTTCCCAAGTAATCAGGACTAACTCACCTTTAGGTCAAGGGCTGATTGAGGTCTGAGTGTTAAATTGTAGTGGTAAGGAAAAATATTCTTATCAGTTTTCGTTGAGATGCCTGGCAAGTGCAGGTCCTGAGTTTGATTACCAGTGCCAAAGAAAAAAGTTTTCAATGAGATGCCATACCATAAAAAGAACTATGTAAAATGAAAAGTTTCTCTCCACCATTCACAGAATTCTGTGTATTCCATTTTATTTTCTTTTTTCCTCTACCTTATTAGGTCCCCTAGAATTTCTCTGCCTATTACACATATTTCTAAACTACTATTAAGGATTCCCAAAAATCTGTATACTATAATTTAAAATAGAATTAAGAATATTTTTCCACTCCATATATATTTGTAATTTTGAGTTCTACTTCAAATTATAAACTGAAAATTTTCATTGACACTTTTTTTACCCTGCTCTTTGCAGAAAAATGCAAAATATAAAACACTATATTTCAGATACAAAGTGAGACTAAATTCACTTATGTGTCACTGAATGGCAAGATACATTATGTGAAATGCATCATTAAACGTTGAGCGAACATTATAATGTGCACATAACTAAGGTGGTTATAATGTTATCGGGTGGCATAATCTTATGCAATTATCATCTTACATGTGGTCTGTCACTAGCTGAAATGTCATTATGCTGCACATGATTAGTTTAGTCTATTCTCCATTTTCACAATGAAAAGATCAAGGTAAAGACCCAGTGGCAATCAGTAGCAAGAGTCCTGCTGACCAACAACCTTCAGTAAGGCCAGGAACCCCTCCCTCCCTCCATAGACAGGGCCCTGGAGATCAGCAGGAGCCTCAGCGACACAGTAAGGACATACATGATGGACGGTGGGACTAGCAGTGTGGAAAAGTCCAAAGCAACAGGAACAATAGGAGCCAACAGGTGGTGAGTTAGGTGACCCGGCTTTGTGCTTGGGGATAAAGACACGCAGAATAGAAGTGGGCAGGTAGAGCCACGTACACCCTTTTTCCTTTTATTTCTTTCTGCTTTTTGTTTGTTTGTTTGTTTGTTTTCTTTTCTAAATGCCTGAGGAGAACTCCAGCCACAGAAAAATTCATCCCATCCCCCAAATCCAGAGACCAAAACCAGCACAAACCCACCTGCAATCTTGGCTAGAGTACACATTTCTGAGATCCAGCTTGGACCTACCACAGAACTGCAGACTTTAGAGGAATCCCATTACTTTTGTTTTTCTCCGTCTGATTGGTTTTCCTCTTTGTATTCAGCTGCATTGGTTGTTTTCCTGCCTTTTGCTCTCTGTTCTGTTTTGTGCTGTTTTGTTTTTCCTTCTGTACATTTGTTGTCTTTTCGCTGTGTGGTTATTTTTGTTTCCTGTTTTTTTCTCTGTTTTTCTTTCATTTTCTTTTTTCTTTTCTCTTTCTTTCATGATTTAGGTCTCTTAACTTCTTTTTGTTTTATTCTATTCATCCTCTTCCTCTCTTTCCTCAGTTATCTTGCTAGATTTTATGATACTTTCATGTAAGTAAAAATTATCACCTCTCTTTATGGTTCACTTCAATAATCCTAGGCTTCCCCTTCCGATCCTTTCCACTTGTGTCCTACAATAACCCAAAACTTGGATGACCATCCTGTGCCCTCCAACCTTCCTCCTACTACATTTATCCTCATTTATCTCCCCATCTGACCCTACTCCTTTTACACCCCCACATAATAGAGTAAAATCACTCTGCTAAGTGGAAAATCATTACATACAAGTTCCTAGTATAAGCTGGACTACGTTGTATCACTGTAGAATTTGCCCTTATGGCTAAAGATATCAGACTAATAGTTACCACAGTTTGTCAGTAGCCAGGCTGTGCTTGAGTCTATTGTTACTGCTTTACAACTCCCACCAGAATGTCATACCTCTTATAAACAGTTTTTCTCCCCTGCATGACAACATGGCAATTGCGAGTGATCATAACCATCACCATAGTACAGTATCAAAGGAATGGGCCTGGAGTCAAATAGATAGCCACTTCATATTCTTAATATATTGAGAAGATAAGTTCTTCAGATAGACGTAAAGACCAAGAAAGATCTACATCTAGAAGACATCCTGAGGAACAGATATTTCCTAGGAAAGTCTCGATACCAGCGATAAAGCTTTCTAACACAAGAAATCTATAAGCATTGACACAAAAAACAAAATAGAAAGTGACAAGATGAAGAATCAAAATGCAACCTACATGCCTGGCCCACCCAGGACTAGTCCAGAGCACAAAGAGGTAGAGGAAATGAGAAGCAAGCCACTGGAACTCTCTGAAATGATAGCAGCGTAAATGAAAAAACAAACTGAAGAGGCCATAGAAAAAATAATCTGTAAGGTGCAAAGAGAAATTTTGATCAAAGTGAAAGACATTAAAGCAGATACAGATTAAGAAATAGAGGAGCTCAAGAAAATGATGGAAACCATGAATACCCAACATAGAAAAGAAATGGAATCAATGCAGTAGATCCGAACAGAAATCCAGGAGATTAAAATCTCCATTGAAAGTATATGCAACAGACTGAATGAAGGTGAAGCTAAAATAACAAGTCTGGAAGACATGATTGCAATTAGCAACCAGTAAAGAAAAAGCTCTTAAATATAATAAGAGACCACGAAAAATCAATCCAGCAGCCATGAAGCACAGAAGAACAACATAAGATTGATTGGAGCCAGTGAGGGAGCTAGAGATGATGCAAAAGCCATTAAAAATCTCTTCACAGAAATAATGGCAAAAACTTCCCAAACATGGATAAAGAATTTGATGTACAATAAATGAACTATATGGAACTCCAAATGGCCATGACCAAAAAAAAAAAAAAAAACTCTACCTAAGGCATACAATAATTAAGATTCCAGAAATTCAACAGAAAAAGCTCAATAAATGTTTTTGATAGTTATTATTGCTTTTAGCAAAGCTAAATAGTAGTAATAAAAATAGACTAGTAATACTAGTAAATCAAATATATGCTATATTTAATATCAATTTAGTCATGTATGCTTATTTTAAAAACCTGTTATGTGGAACATAGAGAAAATGTATTTTCTATCTCATATTCTTTTAAATATTTCTATCTTAAACTCATCACATACTCATATAACAGTGTTTGAAAGCAATTCATCTTCATTTCCACTGAATTATTTCAGGTAAAACATTTTGAAAAGTTTATGCTACTCACTAAAATTTTATACAAAGCCTAAAGTACCCATTCATGTAATTAAATTATATTTATTTTCTTATTCCTCTTATGAGTGATATATTCACAATGCTAACAAACAAACAAAATACTAAGCCTTACTTTATTGGATTTTATTTTAAAGTGGTCTTTTTACCTGTGTATTGTTTATCATGTCATTCTACCCTGCAATCTTTTAAGGTCATGACTGAGAATAACTACAAGATGTGAAGTCAATTTCTTTTCTCCCATTTAGCACTAATTTTGTAAAGTGATTTCTAAGAGTTTCTCAAACTTGCTTTCATTGAGGTCATTTCAAGCTAACATTAAATTTTACTTTATTGTACATGTGGAAAAGAAACTTTGCAAAACTCCAACTAAGGTAATTATCTCTTTGTTGAAAATAATTGCATGACAGGAACAATTCTGAGTTCTAAGGAAAATGACTGCTAATATCTTTATGTATTTCTTCCTAATAATAAATTACTTGACATAATAGTTCCACATCATAAGCAATTCCATATCCTGCCTTTTTCTCACCTATGTAAACATCTCTCCACACCATATCATTCTAATGACTGAACAATATCCCATACTTCATCGGCATTTCCCTTTCTGATAAATGTTTAGATTACTTTCAATGCCTTATTATCATGAGCAATGCATTAAAGAATATTACTATGTACAAATCTGTGTTTGCATTACTGAAAAAGTTATTTCAGCATATAATAGATTACAAAATGTTATTTCAATGCAATAGAGTCCTAGAAAAGGAACACATTATTTCATTATAATAGACACTTGGAAGAGGAATTAGTTGGTAAAAACAACATGCACAACAATAAGATTTTTAAAATATTTAGCAATTTGCTTTCAAGACAAAAATACTAATTTTTACTCTTAGCACTTGCAGAAGAAAGCCCAACTGCTGCCTTATTACTAGTTTGAGCATTCTGAATCTTTTATTAAGTTGATAGTTGAGTATCATTAATGCTTCACTTTTAAAAATTATGAATAAGGCCCAGCACACACAACCAAACACATATGTGCCAACCATTTATATTGCCACATTTCCTTTTTTGTGATTTGTCCATGTTCTCTCTCATTTGTGTATTGACTGTGCACTGCTTTCTATCAATCTCTGTGAGATTTTGTGTGTACCCAAGATAAGCATTTTGTTATTTACTGAAATCATTTGCCTTATTATTTATGTCTCATTAGTTTTATAGTTTTATTATCAGTTTTATGATTGAGCTATATTTGTTATTTTTATTAATTTGTTTCATTTCTTAAAGTATTATTCATCATGCCAGGTCAAATAAATATTCACTTTATTTTGTCTAGTTTTTTCTTAATGCCTTGATGGCATTAACATTTGTTCATTTATTTCATATGTAATTACTTAAGCTATCCTTGGTAGATGCTTTAAGGTGGCCTACACGGCCTCTATCTCCAGCTCTGACTGAAACTTTGGTTGCAAACTTTCAGGGTAAACAGCTGAGCCACACTGAAAATCTTGACCTAAAGAAACTGTGAGATAGAAAAAGGTTGTTGTTCAAGCCTCTGAGCTGGTGGTAATTTGTACACATCAACCACAGCTCACATAGATTTTGCAGATTTGATAGTCCATACAGGAACAGCCCAGTGCTAAAATCTAGAAATACTGGATTATCTGTAGAATTCAACACTGACTGAGGCTCAAAGACTTTTGAGAAACACAACAGAGAAAATTAAAATTACCTGGAATAGGTTCTGAGTAAAAACATCTGGTCTAGGAGAAGATTGTCACCAAAGTCCACAAGGAAGTAAATAACAAGATACTGGAACCCTGTGGGGAGGCAGATCCTTTCTATGTAATGGCTGAAAGCTGAACAAAATTGCTTTCTGACGTTTTGTGGAAAGCATAAACGTGACTTCTAAACAAAGTAGTGGAAATGCTGCTTGGTTTCTTCTTGGTGATTATAGTGAAACATAAGACTAGGGAGATAAACTAAGGAAGAACTTACAAAGAAAAAGAAACCAGGACTTAATGATCTTTAAAAGTCTGGATCTCAGCAGGTAGGCAAAAGATGGCAATATTTAAAAGTATTGTCTAGAGAAAAATGTGAGGCAGTGGCTATAAAATCTTTTGCTAAAAGTTCAGTAAAATCAAAAAGTTAATATAGCCAGGCACAGTGGGGCACAATTGAATCCTAACTACTTAGAAGGCCCAGGTGGGAGGATTGAAAATTTGAAATTAGCCTGGAAAACTTAGAAAGAATTTGTCTAAAATTTTTTTTAAAATTAAAATGAAATGTGCTAGGAAATATACCAGCACTCCCTGGGTTTGGTACTAAACAACAACAAAAATCAATGTGTTAATTATGCAAAGTGTCCTTTAAAAAAATTAAGTGTACATCTCAGATTTTCTCAGTCACTATGGTGCTTCAACCATCTCAATGGGAGCTCACATTAGAGAACAGATTATCGTGAAAAGATATCTGTGTATTGCTTTTGCTGAATGGAGAGAACATCACTGAAATCCACAGGACACCCACAGGTTCTTGAGAAAATTATTTCAATAGAAACATTGCCATCTTGGATTAAAAGAGACAGGATAAAATGAAAACTTTGTGAAAATCCTAATATTCTACTTTCAGGAAACAGACTGATAAGATTTTTCATCAGCAAGCACGTTATCTTTCGTGAAAAAGGAAAGATGACTCCTAGGATAGGACCCAGGTTCCAAAGGGTAGAGTCCAGAAGTACAAGTACTCTCACTATTCCCAACACACACCCATCTGGATTTTAGTACTACCATGGATCATTGACTTACTGTCTCTTTTAGAACAGGCTTTACCTACAGCTTTTATCCTATCTCTGTCTCAGCCGTGCATGTCAGTATATGTGGGCAGATTATTTGCCTCTTCAGTGCTGCACAGGCAGAAAGGAACTATGCCTTAGTCTCTGTAGCAAATTATACATGAAAGTTTCTCTCTTACCCGAAGTTCAAGGATATGATGAGATTTTGGTGTTTTACTCAACTAATACTAAAGTAAAACTTCTGAGACCCTTGGGCAAGGATGAATATTTTGCATGTGGAAGAAATATCAGTCACAGGAAACTAGAAGGTAGACTGTGATAGCTAGACTTCAAAGGAGCCCTCTCCTCATAATCTTTACCTGCTTATATTCGTGCCTAGTATAATCCTCTGCCCCTGACTGAGAGTAGGAACAGTAAATTTCCTCTAGCCAATAAAATACGAATACAGTGAATGTCACCCCCATGGTGGTCATATTATACAAGATTCTCTTGCTAGCAGGCTCATGTCAGGGTCTCCCTCTATTGCGTTACTGGCTTTACTGAAGCAAGCTATCTTTCCTACAGCTGTAAGGAAAAACATTCAACCAACCATTTCAAGAAGTTGGCAAGTAGATGCTTCCCTATTGGAGTCTCTGTCTAACAACCCAGACCACTTGATTTTTATCTACGCAAATGACTTAGCCACATCAGGCCCAACTCCTGATGCACAGAACCAGTGATGCTAACACAGTCCACTAGGAGCGTGCTAACTAGTTACGTAGTACAGAAAGCATCATCCATAATGTATTATGATATAAGATATAGAAGGTGTGTTCAAAAATACATACGCTATTAGTTTTTTCATTTAGTAAAGTAAAAGATATACTGCTGGTAATCTCCTTTATAATGCCCCCCACACACACACACTTTGAACACACGCTTGCCATCCCAACATTGATTGTGTTGTCAGGACTGCCTCAGTCTTACTTTTCATGGTCATTTTGACCTTGGGGAAAAGCCAGAAGCTGCACAGTGCCGGATCCAGTGCCTAAGGTGGATAAGGACGCAGCATGGTATTTTTACGAGGCTGCCTTTCCATTGGATGGTGCTTAGCACGGACATTCATGGTATTTTTTAATCACACCTCAGAAAGATACAAAAGAAGACCTCCAGAATTGTTTCAGAAAATGGCGAGAACAATGGGACAAGTGTGTTTAAGGAAAAGAGGAGTGGCTTTGAGAGAGGTTAGTGGCACAGTGTTTATTACAGTAATGAAATATTAAAATTTAAATACTCACTGTGTATTTTGATCACACCATGTAAAATGAGACTCTAAAATAATTTCAACTCCATAGCTTCTGAAAGATGTTTCAGACTGGACTGGAGGTAAGGGAACTATTTTGAGACAAGATGAATTTTAAGCCCGCCGTTATTTGCTTCTTTATTTAGGGTTGTCCCTGATACCTAAAATCTCATAACAGTCAAACAAACAAAACATAATATCAGGGCTGGGGGTATAGCTCAGCAGCACAAGTGCCTGCCTGGTAAGTAGAAGGTCCTGAGTTTGATTCCTGGTACAAAATAATGATGATAATAATAATTATTTTTGAGAATGTAGTGCTGTCAGGTAGAGACTGGAAACTATCAATGAGGTATAAATGAGACATTTATAAATGCTCAATATTCAAAGGCCACACTGCAGGAAGATATAATGAAGAGACGTCAAATCTTCCCTGACTCTAAGGAAATAAAAGAACTCTCTCCCATACTGGTAAAGGTTTCACTGGGAAGCCAGTGAGTGCCCTGGAAAGTGAACTGTATCATGGAGCACATGTGCTAGGAGATCAGTGGGGAGAAAAAACTCAAGATCTGGGCAGAACAGAGGCAAAGCCACGAAGTCCTGGAAAACCGTGAAGAAGGAAGGTTTCATGAACCATGGCATTTCTCCTCACGAATCGTAAGCGAGTAGAGAGTGGTAAATTGGAGCCAGACAGTAGAGTGTCTCAAATGTCAATTAAGAAATTTGAACTTTATCCTGAAAGCAGGAATTAAATATCAGTGGAACCAGATTTACAGAGCAGTTAGAATATAAAAAGCCTTACCAGCTTCTGTGCTTGGTCACAATCAGCCTCCTCACATTTAAAATCTGACGTAACTCAGTAGGCACAAACTGTATCCACAGATCCTTCTTTGAACCTATCAATCTCTAATAATATTACTTGCCATTTGCCTCAGTGTGGCTGAAAGTCAGTCTCTCACCCTTACTTAGAAGGCCTCAGTCAGTTTCCAAAACTACAATTTTCTACCTAATGTCACTGGCCAAATCACTAAAACTTCTTTAGAATTTATGAAATTGCTCATCAGTGAGGTCTGTACCATTGGCTGTACAAACCTCACAATGTTACACAAAATCATTGAGGAATATTCACAAGCAACCTAACTTTTAAGGGTTTCTCTCAATCAAAAGAAGACTTTAATAAATTAATTAAAAATTTAAATGGGTTTATTTTAATTGTTACCTATAAAATAAGTTGTCACTGATGTCTAAGAAATATGTGCAGTTAACAGAAAATCTTGTACAAAAAGCAGCAAGGAAGGAAAAAGGAATTTTTAACTCTGGCTCCCAAGCGGCATTGAGTCAGGAAGACGGTTGGAGCTTGATCTATGTGAACACAGGGGACAGCCAGGGCTGAACTATGTTACTAATATGAAAACCATGAAAGGCACATGCAGACGTGGTGAGAGTAAGCAGGTATAGACAGCAAATGATCCGAACAAAAGGGTAAAAAAGAGCACAATGTTGCAAAGAAGCAAAAACCACATGAATCAGAAGTGGAAGAGTCAGCGCAGAGACCAATAAATATTTATGGCACAACTCTAAAGCGGAGTGCGTGAATCCGGGTGGGGTGACACACGTCCGTAATCCTAGCTACTTAGGAAGCTGGGGCAGGAGGATTGTAAATTCAAGGCCAAGCTGGGAACTTAATAGGATCCTCTACCAAAATAACTAAAAGTTTTGGGAAATAGCTCAGGGGAATAGCACTGCTGGGAAACTATAAAGAAAAGGAAGAAAGAAAGAGAAGACAAGAAAGGGGAAGCAGGGGAAGGGAGGGAACGGGTGAGGAAGAGAAGGAGGAAAGGAGAAAGGAGGGGAGGACAGTGGGGGGGGGAGGTGTCGTAACACGAAGTAACATTGTTAATGTAAAACAAGTAATTGATATTTATGATAGATTATTAAAGAAACATTTTACACAGCATCATATACACACATGCCTGGGAAAGAAAGAGAGACAGAAATTAAAATATTGCTTGAAAAACTGATGAAAGTTAAAATGTACTAGCACTGGAAATTAAAATGTACTAGTTGTTTTCTTTAGTGTATTGTACTTACATTTTATTTGCAGTTTCTCTGAATTGGAAAAGCACTGTGTGTGGCAATGTTACAGGCATGCTAAAATACTGTGCAAATAGTAAAATGCTATTCACGTGTGCATTATTATTAATCACCATTCTAATTTTTCTCTATCCTGCTGCTTCTGCGATTTCAACATAAATCATATCAGTGGTAGGCAGCAAATATGGCCATTACAATAATACAGAACTAAAGGTCAAATCTTAAACTTTCCCTCTCGGCAGCTAGATAACCTTGGATTAATTAATTAACTCTAGTATATCTTAGATTTTGAGAAGTAATATGGATGCAATGATATCTACATCAAAGGGTTGTTCTAAACATTAAATAAATTGGCAAAAGCAAGGTATTTACTTACTGAAAATAATTATTCACTACAAATTAGTCACACACATTAGCACAGACTTACATGTTCATGAAACACTGACTTCTGCTCAGTGTCAAGGAAGAACTTTTTTGCTTTAAGGAGTTCATGGACCTACAAATGAAAGTTTTGAGATAAATCTGTGTATAGTACCCCTAATGTCTACCATAGTGAATATAGTACAATAACTATTTGGTGAATAACTTTGATAGGTATGATAAAGTACATGAATAATTTCGTGAGGCCAGGAAAAAGTATGCATCTATGCCTGTGGAGCATGTGGTCCTCAAAGTGGAGCTGACACTTATATCTTAAAAGATAAGTGGGTGTCTAAGAAGCAAGGGAGGAAAGCAGTACAGGAAGGAGAAAGAACCTCCTTAAAACCAGAGGTGTGAAAGTCTTTCTATATTCAGGGAAATAAAAGTGGCTTCGTGGGGTTAGAGAAAGTGAATGATGTGCCATTCTCCAAGCATCAGCAGCCCCTTGCTTTCCAGGAGGTACACACGGGACTCTGAAATGCAACTCAGCTGTGATGGAGTTAATTTGGAGAACAGTGCTCTACATGGAAATGTCCTTTCACAAGTAAGCCTGCAAGTTAGGCATCTAAATCTTAGGAAGGATCACACATTTTCAAATCCATTTCACAAAATTTAAGGAAGATAATTTGACCTTTGGAGCAGAGCAAATGTGATTCTCTGCTTGCATTACCACTATGTAATATTTCTATAATTACACTGCCCAACTATGTTATTAATATTGATGATTTATGATACCATTCATGGCCACTCTTTTGGCTTCTGCTGGAATACACAAAGGAAACATGAAATGTTTTAAATCAATATTTATTTTGCCTTTAAAAAGAAAAAAACCTAACAATTTTCTGCCATCTTGTGTGGGCATAGAAATATTTACGTTAGCTCCGTAAATATTGAATATAAAGAGGATATTAAATGGAAGAATTTTTGTAAGTGAAGGATGACTCTTCTCCTAAAGAGACCAAGCCAACAGACCGAGGATAAGCCACCATATCAGCTGCCCTCACACAATCGAGTGTGATCCACTAGCTCCACTCAAGGGGATTGAGGGAAAAAATAGACTTCATTTGCTTCAAACAATGGGTATCCTGCATTTGAAGTAACCCAAGCAATCAGGATTCACCCTTTCAGGTCCTTACACTAGTGAGAAAATACATTGCATACACACATAATATTTTTCCTTCTATTATTTTTAAAATAAATTTTTTAAAAAAAGATTCACCAGTGCTTAGCAGACAGCACAAAAGGTTCCATCCGGATTCAGGAAACTGTACTGAATATCATCATGTACTTGATGCTATGCAAGGTGAAGTTATAGAGAAAAGGATTTTTAAGTCACTAGAGATTTGCTCTCTGTGACAAGCCATTAGAATCCCACAGAATTTAAGGATTATCACATAACTGAGATGCATCCTTTGGCTTTCTAAAAGCTTCAAAGAAACACATTTGCATAATGAAAGCCGACAGGAAGGAATACACTGACTGACACACATGACACTAGGAAAGTGATAAGAGTTTGAGATGGAGAAGGTGCTTAGAGATCATGTAGCCCAGATCTTGCAGTCCTTTTTCATAGCACCAGAACATTATGTTTACTTGCCCAACCTTTCAGTCTTGCCTTTGACTCTTCCTAACGCAACCTACCACAGAACCTTTGAAGATGTGTCTCTTCCTTCTGAAATGTCCACTCTTCTAATCTTCACGTTCATGCTTTTCAATTATTTGCCAAGTCCTTTGTCTGGCCCCGACCCCCCAAATGCATGCATTGTGCTCCTGAGATCGGTTGTCTCACAGCCTCTATTTCTCTCTTCTAGCACTTGTCATAGTAACATATATGTCTGCATGTTTGGAAAGGATCTGTCTTCACTTCTAGGTGGTAAGCGTCACGCAGGGAGCAGACAGATCTGTTTTGTCTAGCATGAGTCCCCTAGTGCATGGCACATGACCAGCCTTTATAAATTAAGGGATGCAAATTTTACTTCAGTTGTGACAAAAAAAAAAAATGACTTGGGTGCTTTTACTGTCACAATACATCATACCATCCCTAGAATATCTTCCCTAATTTCTGCTAGCTAATTTCTCTCCATCCTTCATGATGAATCTAAACAGATTTTTTTTTTTTTTTTGCAGTACTAGGGATCGAACTCAGGACCTTGTGCTTGCCAAGCAAGCACTTATTTCACTGAGCTATATCCCCAGCCCCTAAACAGATATTTTAGAAATATTTTTTCACCCCTAGATTAAACTACTGGAAGTCCCATGCCTCCAAATCATTTTTTAATAACTCCCTATTAACATTGATACTTTTAAAATAACCAGTGTTCATTGAAACAACATTGTGTTAGGTGGTCAAGATTTTCCTCCTGAAAAATCAAACTAATACTCAGTTGATGCTGATCATTCTGGGCTAGCTAACTGCTTTCTAACAGGTCTGCAGCTTTTTGGGTGCTATATAAGGTCTACGTTCACCGAGAGCCAGGAGTGTCATCCCCATCTCTTTTTATGTCAGGTGTGCTTGTTATTATAACTACATGATCTAATAAGTCACACAAAGCTCACAAAATGTGAATATACAGGACTATTTTTATAAAAAATAACTACTTAAAAAGAACAGGTTCAACTTGCTAAAAATGAGTAAATCACTCAGTAAGGTGAAGACTAATGGGGAAAATTGGAAAGAAATGTTATAAACCTCCAAATCTATAGTCACACTGCTTCACAATCTAGGCTGTTTCGTCACATTACAGCAGCTCAGTCTGGGCCTGTTAGCTGAGGTATTCTGGGCATGATTATATAAGAGCGATGACTGCAAAGCTCTGGCAATCCTTATTAAATGTATAGATTAAACAGTGCAAGCAAGATTTGTGTTCACTGACGAATGTGTGCATAAATGTAATGTATGCATCATAATGTGTGTACATATGACGAATTACTATTCAACCTTTAAAAGGAAAACAAGTATAACACTGTTATAACACAGATTAACCTTGAAGATGTTGCACTAGTGAAAAAACAATCACAGTAGGATAAATATTGTATGACTCCACTAACCTAAGGTACATAAAGTAGTCAAATTCTAAGGGGAGTGGAGAATGCAAAGTTATTGTTTAAAGTTTCAGTTTGGAAAAATGACCATAGCTGTGGAAATGGATAGTCGTAATGGATGCTTGACAGTGTGAATTTTGTTCTTAATACCACTGAACTGTACAGTTTAAGATGGTTAAAGGAGGAAGTCTCGTGTCATATATATTGTACAAATTTAAAAATAAAGTAATAACAATTTAAGATAATTTTTAGAATTTCTCACTCCTTTTTATCAATTTGTAATTATCTGTCCCCATCATTGTCCATGAGTAAGCTTCCATTGCATCGGATTTTCAGTTGTCTTTCATCCCTACTACACAAGCAGCCATAATGAGCAGATTATATTTCCTAGATTACAATAAGTGAATAATAAACCTTTGCTGGCTGAATGAATGAATGAATGAATGGATGCTGCCAAAGAAATACAAGTCTTTGATTGTTGGATCAGTCTTACATTCTTACATCTGGTGGACTGAGCAACTTCTTTGAAGATAACAGTATGTAATGCAGCAACCATTGTTAATTCCTTTCATTTTGTTTTAAGGTCATGTATCATTTTTGTTGTTTTGGCATTGTTTTGATTTTGTCTTCATTGTTGTTTTGTTGTTTTTTATTTTTAAAATTAAAAAAGGTAGAAAAGTTAAGATCACACAGCCTGAGAGTGGAATTGATAAAACAAGACGTCAAGCTCTAATGGCTAATATTATATCAGTGTGCTAGAAATTGAAGGCACCCAGATGAAACGTACCAGTTCTTGTTGTTTGTGGTTTTGTGCTGTCATTGTTGTTTTGTGCTTTAAGACAATGGCATTAAACATTCATGCACAGAGTTATGTCTCATCTAAACCTCCAGGAGCAAATCTGGCAAAGAGACTGGGGAATGACTGTGAACTTGGATGAAATCTATACAAAACAGAGAGCCTGTTTTGAGTTCAGCAGACAGGAGTCTCTGTCCAGGCAGCTCAGGCAATAGCATGTCTTCTCTTCTTGGGTAGTTCCTCCTCAGCTCTGTGAAATTTACTTCCTTCATCTGTAAACAATATTCTGGCTTACATTTCACTTTTAAGAGTCTACACATTCTACAGAAAACTAAACAGTATTTGAGAGTCTTAAGATTCCCAGAACTTCAGACAGGAGCATTTTCAAGAGAGGGAACAAAACGAACCACTGCAAGCCTCTGTTATCCCAATGGAAACAGCCCAAAACAATAATCCCGTGGTCCGGTTACCCCCCGCAGGACATGCCCTGCTTAAGTCAGTATTTGCTAATCACATGGCTAAGCTGTCACATGGCTAAGTGATGAATGTGGAAAACAACCCTGTGGGGAAAGGGCCAAAAATCCTCCCTTCCTAGCCAAAGAAATCAAAAGAACTGATTGCCTCACTCAACTCCCAGGGCCCAAGTGAGGAGGAATTGTGTCAAGCAGGGGAAATAAGTATCTGCATCTGTGTATCTGCTTCATGTTTTATAAAAAGGGCTCCTAAAAAAATCCAAGGATTCCTTAACTCTATATCCCTTGCTTTATCAACCACTGGTTTCCATGGTGGAAATTTTTTTTAAGAGATTTTCCTGACTCTCATCTTCCTTTGTGTCAGATGGCTCTACTATTCTGTGCTCAGAGAATGCAGATGTAAATCTTTATTGCAATACTATTTATCTGTAAAAGTCTTTCATGCCTTTTACCTTGACTATCTAGGAGTTCCTTGAGGGCAGAAACTCTGTCTACATCAGTCTTTATTACATCACCCAAGACAAGCACGGTGCCTGACACATACCCCTCTACTGTATGTATTGTACATTTTCCTAGGACAGGGTATGTGCTTTGATTTTATTTAAATGCTGGCTTACACTTCAGATGGATTTTTTAAGCAAGTGAAAACACACTAAAGAGATGGATATACCTTTAGCAAACTCTCCTTCTTCCTTTGCTGTTGGGCAGATGTCCTAAGGCCAGTTCATTATGAAGATGTCTGTTGATGTCGCTTTGCCATGGGAAACTTTTCTGCATAGGTATAGCAGGCTGGAAAGCCTCAGAACCTCCATGTCTCAACTTGGATTGTTAGGTAAATGGGCATTTGCTATATGGGATGACTTAGGTTCTAGTTCATTTGGGGATCTGCTTTAAACTTTGTAGTTTAACTTCCCCTGTATCTGACATCTTTCCATAACCTTCTATTATATTTTCTGATGTATCAAAATTTGGAATGCCCTGTAATTCAAGAAACCCAAGTATATCCCAAATCAGCTACTGAACTTGGCATCCAATTTGCCTCATTGGGATTTAATGCAGTAATTTATACAATAAGCAGATTAGCCAGAATATCTCTAAAGTGTTTACTAGGGAATCCAATATGTAAAAAAAGTCTAACATAAGTCAACCTCATGATCATATGAACATAAATTAACCAACTGTTCTGCATTACTCTTCCTTCTTTATTTCTTCCCCAATGTATCATCTATTTAGGACAGAGCGCTGCATATGTTGCATTATTATTAGAGCCTTGAACTCAAAACATTTATCAGTGTGATTTCCTATTCTTTGAAAAGCCCCCTTTCTGTACAGGCTTATCAAAGCAGCTTATGGTTTTAGAACTGAGGTCTTTCAATTCACAATGCATTCAGTGTCAATTAGACATACTCAGCTGCTCTCTGAGATCTGTTGACTTCTGCTGTCATCCAATTCAAATATTGCCCTGGTGACTTCGGATATCCCACTTCTTGCCAATAAGATTTTCTTCTGCACTGTGTGGTCTGTGGTTTGCTCCTGTTTAAACCAGGGCATGGCTTATATGCATTCTTTTGAGATTTGCTGGTCATTTTTCTCTGAGAAAGAAGCATTCAAGTGATAGAGGGAAAGTACATCTAATCTTCCAGAGCCACACAGCAGACTTCAGCCTTAATGAGCAACAAACGGCATCCCAGGGGGCTCATTTTTCACTTCTATGGTGAAGTTACCTCTTCTGAGGTACAAAACTCACCTATTCAATTTCAGGCCCTCATAATTGAAAAAGAAACATCTACCCCAGACAATCACTCCCAAGCCCACTGCACACTGACCCAAACATAGACTAAAAATAAGTATATTTTCAGCTAAGGCCGATATTCCCATCTCCCTTCCTACACACACGTGCACTCTCTCTCTCTCTCTCTCTCTCTCACACACACACACACACACACACACACACACACTTATGTATTCACTCCCTATACAACAGAAGAAAAATTATTTTGAATTTTTTCCATTTTGCCTTTTAAAAGTGGATAGATTGCTTTTCAATGCTATACACTTTAAATGAAAAACTGAGGTGATTTTTTTCCAAAATGGGCATTTCTTAAATAAATGCTCGTCTCAATGTGAGCTACACTTTGAAATATCAGAGGTGCTTTTAACAGGGAAATGGGGCTCCTAGCTCAGCTCTCAAGTTGAAGATGGTACAATATTTTATATAGGACTCAAAAGCCCAATTGCAAGCTGTGAACCAAGAGCAGCCAGTGTGCTGAAACTAGGAATCTTGTAATGACATCATTTCCTCTGGGATTAGAAAGAAAATTCACTCCTACCATCATTATCGGCCAGTCATCTAAGGTCAGATTCGAAGCGTAAATGATTCACCCAAGATGGTGATGGTGAAGGCCCTAACTAGGCAGGAGGGGAATTGGCATGAGACCCTGTACTTTCAACAACTGACCAAATGACTCTGCTGCTATTGTCCACATGGCACATTTGGGAAACAAAACCCCAGACAGACCAAGGGTGCCTCTGATTTCAATGATTTCATATCCTCTTTATAGTGACAAGAGGTAAAAATGATTTGGTAAAGATAAAACCTTTTTGATCTTTGGAAACAAACTCTTAATAGAGGGTCTTTTGTATATTTCTCTAATCTTGTATTTTATCTCTTCCCACCTTCCTTTTGTTACAATTATTAGAGCACCATTTGGGAGATAAATCAGGGGTCTCAATGGTTAGATTATCAAAACTCATGAAGAAAATATTAAAGACTGATATGTATGTAGAATCATCAAACTTTAAAATAAGGAAAGCCTCACTGTAAATTTTTTAATCACAAGTTTCCTAACTGCAGCTCCAAAATGGAGAAGGCTGAACCAAAACTCATTCTTGGATGCAGAGCCTAGACTGGAACGCAATTCTCCTTGCATCTACAAAGAAGTATTTGTTCTATTTATTATTATTATTTTAGTGAAGAGCAGAGAGGGTGCAATGACAATTTAGTTTCTCACCCCATTTTCGCTAAAACTGTGCCATATTCTCAATAAGCATGCCTAACCCATTTTAAAAATGGAGGAAACTGAGACGGGAACAGAATAAGAAAAAAACTTGCCTGAGCGTCCTCTCTCTCTCTCTCTCTCTCTCTCTCTCTCTCTCTCTCTCTCTCTCTCTCTATCTCTCTCTCCCTCTCAAACTCCCTCCACACACACACATAAACACACAGAAATACGTGAGCAAAGTTACAGTAAGGTTTGTCTCAAGTAGCTCTCGATCTGTTATTAAATTTAGCTGCCTTTTCCTAATTTTATCTTCTCTGTCAACAAAATGTGACACATAAAACAATGCATTGCAGCTTCTCTATGGTGCCTTTTGTTTTCTTTCTTTCTAAGTTTGGCCAGTGTGCAAGCATTGATCTTCTCATATAGTGCTACATTGTGTTTTATTTTTGCTTTGTTTTTATGAAAACAATTAGTTACAGCTCAGAAGATATAATCTTACCAGCACATCATGGAAAATTCTTTTTCCTGTCTGCTTTAATGAAGTAAGGCATCATGGGAAGCTGAAACACCAAGGGAAAGAACATGTTGTAAAATATAATTGCTTTCAAGAAGAGAGGCCTTCCCCTGTGAATCCATTTTGCACTGAATGTTGAATGATTCTTTCTTCCCTTTTCCTTTTCTTTTTGTATTTCCTGGCCCGTTCTTTAAGGCTGTTTATCAAATACCCTAAACTTGGGTACAAGGTTTCTTTGCTTTCGTGGACATTGTTTAAGATGGACTAAGGTTAAGAGTTAATTTTTAATCTTTCACCTTCTATAAAAGTCCCAAGTTAGTATTTCCATGAGGAGAGCCATTCAGTTTAGCCTTACAGTGCACCCAGGCCCCAAAGGGTGGAGATTCTGATACCCAATCACCCACCTCCAAATACTGCTCAAAGCTTCCATTTTCCCCTTGCTCTTGATGCCTGGGCTGCAGTGGCCTTCTGTGGATGTGTCGTTCTTGCTCTTGCCATGAGACTCTTCCTGGAATGCTCTTCTATCTCACACCTGCATAACTGGTTTATTCTTCTTGCTTAGAGAGGTCTTCTCCAAACCCCAACCTAAAATCACTGAGAAATTCTCATCCACAGAGCTCTGTTTTCCTCCCCTTCAGTGCCTTCATCACTAATACTTCTGTGATTTACTTTGTTTTCTTTCTCTCACAATAAAAACCATGGCTCCGTGAGATCAGGGACTTTTTCAACCATGCTTGAATTTTACTTGGCAAATAAGAAGTACGCAATAAATATCTGCTAAATGAATTGAATACATCAAACATAAAGGTACGTGTTTAAATTCCCAGAAACTTGGAGTAGCAAAAGAATTCAAGTTGGTGTCATCTAACTACAGACATTCTTCATTTAACGGCCAGGCTCTGTTCCTGTGGCTATTAAATGAATTGGTTGCTAAATGAGGAACTGTACATAGTATATGTTACAACTTTCAGAACACAGAAATTGTCAGAGGAAATTTCAGCTTGATGGCTTTGCTTTTATTTGCATAACTCTTACATAGCACCATACTGTGCAGTAGAATCAGCAAGAAATTACAGAACTGTGCTGCTAGAGAAGCCACCTGAGGCTGTTTCTACATTGATTTACTGCTGAGCGGTGAGTGGTAAATCCAAACAACGCAACTAGTTTCCAACTCTGAACAGTCCATAAACAGGTAGGTTTTCAAATGAGGAATATCTGGGCTTAATTTCAGTAATATAAAACAAACTCCACAGAGGTAAATGAGACTTAGAAGCCACTGCAGGGGAAACGTATCTGCCATTAATTCACTGGACAGCAATCTCTTAGGTGCTGCATACAGTACTAAAGTTTTAGTTTTCAAATGATGGAAGAAACACGCATGGCTTTTACCATCATGGAGTTTAAGCTGGAATAGGGGAAGAGGGAGAAGAGGGGTCAGAACTGAGATGGTGGGAAGAACAGAGTTCCATTTCACACAAATACACACATACCTGTGTGCATGTACACACACACTCAGTGAGCTGCTAGAAAGCCCCAAGGTCTTAGAGGCAAATAAAACTCTGTAAGTATCTGAAACATGGAAAGAAGTAAAATATAAGAATGAAAGAAATATCATCAATGGCAAAATATACATCTGAGGTCTATTCACCTGTGACCCAGGAAAAACTCAGTTATCAAGATAGAAATGAAACGAGATGAGTGTGGTGGTGCACTCCTATAACCCCAGCACTCATGAGTTTGAGGCCAGCCTGGGCTACAAAGTGAGTGAACTACATAGTGAGGATCTGTCTTAAAAAGACAAAAAAGGAAAAAGAAAAGAGAAACGAAAATGATCTCGCAGAGCAATCTCCCAGTAATGCTTCCTACCTGCATGGCTGAGTGGGCACCTTCCCTTATGGGACTCACTATAATGATTGTCCCAGAACTCCTAAGGGCCAGATTAAAAAAATCTATCTACAACAACCTGGGCTAGGATTTTTATTCTTTTTAAAATGATTATAAGGTGTTCCTAGGGAAAAGAAGATAAACTAAACCAGGCAAAGAAAGTCTTAACTTTAAAAAGATGCAGCAAACTCTCAGTCAGCACTACTGAACTGACAAATTTATAGGGACCTACACATAAAAAGTATTATGCATTAGATAATTATACTCCAATGGATGTAACTTAATCATAACATAATTAGAGGCAGGAAAATAAAAAAAAACATTTCACACAAGCATTAAAATCTGCCAACTTAAACAATCTTGCTCACTGGCACATATCAGAAGCAGACACTTAATCATAAGACAGTCTTGATTTTGGTCCCTCTAGGAAGCCACAAGAGCAGCTTCTTAATTATTATCAATGACCCAGGGGTATACACCGGGCAGATTTGCTGCAAACCCACTGAAAATCATATATTTATAATACATTTAGAGCCTGATGGTTAATCTAGATTATTCTCAACAAATGTGCTTAGCTTCTCTGAGGCTATAAATAGAAGAAAAAAACATTACTATGGTCTGTTACTGAAGTCTCGAGAGAATTTCTTTTCCCTATTGAAGTGTTGAAAATGTTTCATCTACCCTATAAATCTAAGAGTCATTGGCCTTGGTTTAGGGAGCCACCAATCCAAAATAAACACAAATGAACAATTTCTCCCCTCTGGCTGTGTCTGGATAGCACTAAATTTACTATCAGCTTCAAAAATAATGAGTCAATTATATGGAGAAGTGAAGCTGCTTTTAGTTCTGCAGACATAAGAAATGAAGATGGAACAAATCTTCATAGTTTTCCACTAGTACTGCTAGGTCAAGTGTGCAATTTCCATATAGCTCCTATTAATTTCAAAGGTCTAAACCCAAACTTCAGTATTCAGTCCAGAACAAAGCATGTAATTCTTTATGTTCACTGAAGTCTTCTCTACACCGTGTAGTTTAAGTTACTGACCTCTCTCCTACTTACTCCACAGAATGGTAAATTTTCTTTAAAGGACAATAATAAATACTTTGAGTGCAGGTGATGTACAATCTCTGCCACATATTCTTGTTTTATTTTGGTTTTCAATAGCCAGTTTGAAATGTAGAAAGCTTTACTCACCCATAAGCCATATAAAAATGGACCATGAGCCATGGTTAGCTAATCTCTGACTTATATTGGCATCAAAGTATAATAGGTATATGTAGTCCAAATAAAGTGTGGAGGGAATAAATTTTCAATACACTTTGTTTCTTTTAAGGAAATTTTAATTGGCCATTGTGGTCAGCATAATTTTTTAAAATACATTAGACAAATGTCTTTTCAATCTTGCTTTAGTTGCAGTAGCACTAGCTGATGTAGATAATAAATTCCAAGTTCTTAAGTGGTTACACATAAGACAAGTTTATTTTTCATCCAACAAGAACACAAATGGAGGTTGTCCTCCATGTGGTTGTACAAACTTTCAAAAAATCAACCAACTTTAACACAAGGATCCCCAAATCACCACTGGTGACTAGATTCAGCTTTTGGACAGTGAAAGCATACTGATGTATAACCACATCAACTTGGAATTGACATGCAGCATTTCTATCACACTTAATGGATTACAACCAGTCATACAGACACAATTATTTGCCAGAGTAAGTGGAAAATGTTGACATAGTCTGTATAACTACTTTCCAGCGAGAACGCTGCACTATGAAAGATGAACACAGACCTAAGTGGAATTAGAGCTCTCTAACACTCTAGAGAATCTCAAGGATCCATTCCATTCAACAAATTATAGTCAAGGCATTTGTAATTATTTCCAGGGTCAGGCAGACACACTGAGAATAATGTTTACTAAATTACCAAACTTCTGGTTCATCAAAATAGACTTCCACTGAACCACAAACAATACTCAATACAAGCTTGTATAAGAAGAAATGATTTTCTGGAAACTCAACTGGATTTTTTACCTAATAAAAACAAGGCAACAAGGGATGAGTGGACAGTGGAAAATAGGAAGGAGATAGGATATGATGTAAAGAAAGTTCTTCCCTAGAAATAAAAGTAAAAGCACTTCAAGGTCTAAGACATGTGGTGAAGTTAACAAAAAGGCCACACAAGTTTAAGAAGGAACAACTCAAGGGTTAAATGCTGCTTCCATATTCATCTGGCTCTGAAGACCCTAGATTTTGGCCGAGACAAAGGGAACCTGCCAATCTGAGGCTATCACCACAGAAAAAAAATAATGTATGATATGAAAGACAGAAACAAGGACTGAGGTAGGGTGCTCTTTGATATGGTCTTCCATGTATTGTCCAGGACTGAGGTGGTCTGGTCTTCCATGTATCATCCAGGACAGTAGTGGGGTGGTCTTCCATATATTGTCCAGAACTCTGTGCCTTGCAGTAGATCCAGTAGTTTCCAAATACGCTGATGAGAGATAAATAAGAGCTCAAAGTTCAGTGAATTTTGTGTATAGGAAAAGCAAAGAAGGTACAGAATTCAAAACTTGTTACCCCAGAGCACACATCAGACCATGTCTCAAGAAGTTTTCATTACCAACTATGGCCAGAGAGGATCCAGAAGCTACTGCAATAACCAGAGACACGTCTCCCATGCATAATTATGAGTTCTGCCTAGTCTGAGAATCCAATTGCACAAACAGAGAAAAGGATGAATAAATAAAGGAGAAGCATCAGAAGACTGATACATTGAGTTTTTCTTCAAGAGAGGGGAAGCTTCCCACTAAAATAATGGCTAAAATACAATGCTTACATTTGACCACAAATTCAACTCATTTGAACTAACTATGCCAGGATACCATATAATGCATTGTCTGCTCTAGGCATCTTGGGGAAACCTGGGAACAAAATGGAATGGATGTATAGAAGACTAAAACTTTATACTTCTGTGCCCCAGAGTGTTAAAGTGCAAATTTATACCTGATGTACTGTTTGTTTTTGTTAAATTGTCTTGTTCCCCCTCAAGCTGAAGGCATGTGTCAAAACACTTTTATATACAGGAGGAAAGAGTATTTTAAATGCAATCTCAGGATGTTAAGTATGGAAGAGTTCTTCACAGTAATGTTAGATTTGTGCAGTTGTTATACAAACAAGCTTCAGAGTCAGAAAACCTCTGTTCAGCTGGCACCAGCCACACTACCTTGAATTGTTTGTTACATGTGGAGCCTCAGTTTCCACTTTTATAAGTAGAAATAAGATGTGTTTCACAAGCTTTCTGCCAATTTAATAAGGATGTATGTGCAATATGCTTACTGCAGTATCTTGCACAAGATAAATCCTTATAAAAGTTATCCCAGAACCATTGCATCCCCAACATTTTTCAGATAAATACTGAGTCAAAAGATTTATTGATTTATCAAAAAAATCACATCCTACATTCAAAACATTAATCAGGTATCTTCAGGTTTAAATAAAGCATTCATTTTCAGAAAGTAGGTCAGAGTCCTATATCATAATGATCATTGTATTTTTATTATCAAGACCATTGCTAGAGACAAGGATCCAATTCATAACCAATAAATGGCAAAGAGAGGCAACAGTATACCTACCCCATGAATGTTTTTCAAATTTAAGGCCAAGATAAAGATAAAACTACAGCACTCCCCTTGACTGGACTTTTTAAAAAGTACTTTCATTGAAATTTTGAAAGTTTGCTGTTGATGATGGTAGGTATGCACAAGCTGATTATTTGATGCCAAATTAACCCTCAGCTCTTGGCAAGAACTCCAATTTCTCCAAGATATAAGAGTAGTAGTGGTATAGAGTGGTAAGTATAGTAGCTAATCTATATTATCAAGCATTTTCAATGTGGCAGCATTGTAGTAAGCATTTTGACATGTAT
The DNA here is from genome assembly GCA_004027595.1 of Dinomys branickii. Lineage (NCBI taxonomy): Eukaryota > Metazoa > Chordata > Mammalia > Rodentia > Dinomyidae > Dinomys > Dinomys branickii. The sequence goes on along the minus strand of PVLD010004720.1, from coordinate 50,819 downwards.
AAATTCATTTTGTACTGAAAAGAACTCTATGAAAAATGTCCTGCTCCAATTTTCATTTTCAGATGAAGAGGCTCCTAGAGGTGACAGACTTACATGCCTGGTGAGAGGCCACAATTTCAACTAACATTTGACTCAAATCCTTTTTTTCATTTCCTTTTTGTTCAGAACCTGAGCAATTTTCTCTGAACAAGTTTAACCTAAAACCTTGACAGTGCCTTTCTGTTGTAGTTTTTTCTCATGTCTTTGTTTATCAAAAGCATTGCATTTCTTCTTCTTTATCATGTTTTCTACTTTTCATGAATATTTATGAGTAAATGAACAAAGATGAGCTATGACCACCTCTAAGCACCAAAAACACAACCACCCTTGATCAGGGTGGCAGTCAAGTCTCTTCTCCCAGACATAACATGTGTGCATTCGCAGCATAAAACTGGCCATGAAGACTGGATTCCAAGCAGTCATTTCGACTGCAAAGACCTCATGCTTAACCACTAGTTAATTATCTTAGTAGCCATCACATTAGTAAAGCAGCAACAGTAATAAGAAAAACACAGATTTCTGATAGCCTGTCCCAACTCTAGACTGATGCATCCTCAGCAAACTGATTTTTCTGAATCACTTTGTTCATCAGCAAAATGAGAAAACAACTGCTCACACATGAATGCTATGAAGATGCAGCATAATGTTTGTGACATCTATGGCACCATATGTTATCCAAAAAGAAAAAAACTAGGACAAATTCCAAACTTGGTAAGATCAAGGTCCATACTGTCATTAGTGAAGGAATGATGTTGTTTCCTGATATGATACTTAATTCCAAAATAAATTATGAAATTAACAAGATTTTTAAAAGATTCTGGTATGCTGGTCTCTGTATTATAGGGCAATGCATTTATGAAGCCCTTAAACATCACTTCCTTTGTTTTCAGATCCTTAATAATTGTCCACCAGTCTAGCACAGATAATGATGCGAATTGCTTTTCTGTGCCATCAGTAACTTTTTTGCACTTTCCTTCTCTTCCTCACAGTGTTATTTTCCTCCTTTTTCCCATTAGTTTTCTTTGGTGTATGATGAACGTTTGAAGATCCATAGCCACCTCTTGGAAGACCTCTTTTCCAGTTAATCCATATCTCATCCCCTAGAACATTTCACCCCAGCATCGTTCTAGTGGCTTCCCTTCTTCAGATACATATCTGTAACAGTAACAGTGAGATTGAATAGGATGAAACTAATAGCATCACAGACAATTCAGACTGCGTCATGTCACTAGCTGCAAACTCATAGTGAACTTTTAGCATGTACTAAGCTGCAGGTTTCATTGCCTCAACTCACTAATCTTATGCTATACCCGTAAAAATCACGTGAAATACTTTCATCCCACTTGTCAAAATAGGTACACAGTAGCTACACTACATTTCAATGAAAAGCCCCTCTCCACCAGTTCAGAAAAGCAATTTATTTCAAATTTAGGACAATCACATTATATCATCCATAAAATGCAAAGCACGCTGTCCAGATAAATGAGCTAGTGATAGACTGAAACCCAAATAAATACTAACACAAAGGGCTACGTGCCAAGGATTACATTCTTGAAAAAGAAAATTCTAATCAAAAGAAAAAAAAAATCCTCTATCGTACATGGTTTACACGGCAGTTGTGCTTCATTTCCGATAATGAAGTGCGGTAAGAAGTGTTTCTTTCCAGATATTCTTAAAAGAGAATTCACCCGACGTTGGATTTTGCTTCTTTCAATAGAAAAGATGAGAACCGAGAACAGACTGATAAATAATTTATGAACAAGATTGCTTCGCTGATCAGATTTGGTGATGAAAACTTCTTTGAAAACCCACGAGGAACATTCTTAATGGAAATTATTTGCACTTCTCCTGCGTCGTTGTCTTTTCCCCCCCTGCTATTAGTTTGATTTTGGCTTGACAGTCACCACGGTGCAGAAATGCAGCAACAAACACAGTGAAAAGCCTTTCCACATGATTATTTTCGAGAGTAATAAGACACGTGTGACCTGGAAAATCAGACCCTCCGAGGTGTCAGGTAAGGATGATTATATTCTAAAAGCTGTCTTCAGCTTTGCAATGTGCAGGGGCTCCAAGGCAAAAGTTCCCGGGGACTAGGGTGGGCTTTTGCTGCCATCTACTGGTCTATGATATAAAGCAAATATAGACCTCGGAAAGGTCTCAAAAAATGAGAGAACTGAAAATTGGGGGATGGGGAAAAATCATTCTTTTTATTACGTAGGAAAATCCCCGTGGAGAAGAATTTCTGCAGCCGGCCACGGAACAATATGTATCTTGAGCTGGAGAATTTTTAATAACAGCTCTCACATATAATTGAGCGATTCTGCCGATGAGAAAGGTCATCCCTCCCTCCCTGCTTCCTTCACCCACGATACATCCGAATACAGCTGAATATTACCTTCTCCTGAAGCTTAAAACTAAGGAGGAGTAACATAATGTCATTACTCAGGCGGGTTTTTGTGGCCAGACGAGCTCCTAACCGTTACTAGCTGATTGGAACTTCAAGCAGGTTATTTAACTTCTGTAAACATCGTTTTTCTTATACAGAAAATAGGAAGCCATAATATTCACTTCACGGCATCGCTGATCATCCATGTATTCATGCACATTCACTGGCATGCTGACACGAGGACTGAATGTGGCAATATGCATAAAATGTCTCACAAAATGCATGTGATCTCCCAACAAAGTCCAGCTGTTGGCTCTTTTCACCCCACCAGTGCTTCCTTCCCTTCACATTACAATGACTGACAATTCCTGAACTGTACTATTGAAAGAAAAATGAGCCAGAAGCTCCATTTCACTGAGTTGTGAGCTTCCTTCAGAAATTAGGAAGGAAGATCCTTAAAAAGAAGGAAGAAATCAATGCCAAGGGGGACAGGTAGGTACACAGATCAGAGTTTTTCTGCATAAATTTATCCAGATAAATAGAATAGACTTGAATTCCAGTCCAGTTAACAAATCAGTTTAAATAATGGAGAAATTAATGTAGAGTAGGTAAAGTCAGAATGAATTCAGGTATATGATGATTTTTAAATGATTACACTCAGATCACTTAATTTGGTCATTCATATTTTTTATGAGCAGCATTTTTTATTCAGGCAGGTATGCTGATTCAGGGAAATTTAAAAGTTATATTTTTTAAGGGACAGAGAAATAGAAAGAGGATCACTCTCCACTAAATGGCAAAAGATAATATATATGTATGCACCATATGTGAAGTCTTTTGAACATCTACTTTACATAGATTTATAATCTTCACTATTAAAAGAATTTGGGGAACTATTCATGCAAACCTTGTAAGTCTTCTTCCAGTGCCACTACAAAAGCATCTTAATAAGCTTATAGGAATTTTTTGGACAAATAAATGTGTAGGATACTCTGCTGAGTAGTCACAAAATTTAATTCTGAAGTTCATACCAAGTCTCTACCATTTAAAACCTTTATTTAAATCAAAGTCTACCACACTGCTAGAGAAATAGTGCAACACAGGATGGCATATAGTAGAGAAGCGCATAGAAGACTAGACCAAAATTACATTGCTGGTGTTCCAAACTGTTTTACCAAGCAGTAAGTGTGTGAACCTCAAGAACTTCAAGATTTTGCTGTTCCTGCATCTCCTCACCTGTAATATGGGTCTAAAAACAGCATCTAGGGTACAGTGCTGATTAAAGGATTAAATTAATTTAATATGTGCAAGTCACTTAGAATTGTGCCTGCTATTTGGAATTTAAATTTTTACTTAGGAAAAACAAGTCCATTAGAATTTTTCCTATGCTGTTAATTTCCATTTAACATTTATTTTGGTACTGGGAATCAAATTCAGGACTTTATGCTTGCCAGGGAGGCACTTGTGCCACTAAGCTGTATCCCCAGCCCAGTGCTAGTAATTTCCAAAGTTGTTTTTATTTGTTTGTGTTTAAATAGAATTGTATTTTTAAGATGAAATTGAACAAATCCTGGTATTTAAAAAGAAAAACAGAACTGAGTTACCTTAATCAAGTGGGAGTTGACAAAGCCATGGCCAGTAAGATGTTCCCCCAGTGGTTCCTGATACACTCCAAGTACACAAGAGACATCCCTGGAGAACTGCAGGGACAGAGAGGAAAATTACTAGGCTTTGTGTTTTCCCAGCACAAACTTTCCCGGGAGTGAGTTTGACCAGAAACAGCAATAGAGGAAGATATAGACCCCTCTTCTCATGTCCACGTAGGTACCTCCCATTGTCAGGAATTGGTTCTTAGGTCACAGGTAAAGCAAAGACTAAGTATAGACCACATCTGCCTGGATGGAGGTAGTTGTGTGCTTCATTCACCGACTCTAGCGCTTTGGTTACTTGTTCATCCAGAGGATCTTCAAAGCAGCATTGAATAAAGAGTCTTATGGAAGGTTATTTAGCACTGTAAAAATGCATGACAAAGCAACCCAGTCCACTTTGGTGCAGATGTGGCAGTAACTGGAACACACTTCACAAGTCTTGGAGTTCAGTCCTTACAAAACAGAGCCCCAAGGGCTGGGGATATAGCTCAGGGAAACAAGCACCTGCCTGGCAAGCAAAAGGTTCTGAGTTCAATCCCCAGTACTGCAAAAAAGTAAATAAATAAAATTAAGTAAAGTCCTAGCTCTGTGGGTATAACTTGAGTCCAATAGCCAGTGGGTGACAAGTCTCAAAAGGACAGATTCAGTCCCCAACTTACTATTCTTCATCCAGGCTACCTAGTTCTCCTCCCTTCAAGACTGAGAAAATGGTATTTCTGAAGTTATTGGTAGAGATGCTGGCAAAGGTGGTCAATGAAAGGTATGATTTAGAAGTTAAGCCAAAGCATGGATATTGCTTACAACATGCCTGTCCAAACAGATGCTTCTTCTAAATAAAATTACTTCAGCATTTGGTAAAAGTTATTTCAATTTTAACACTTACTTAGTAACTCCTTTTGTAGTATATAAGAGAAAATATATATTAAGCGGTTTGGAATATGTAATGTATTAAGTTTGTAATCAAAAATAAATTTTCTTGTAATACCTGTGGAAGATCAATCCCCCATGTGAGCTTTTTTATGGTGTATTTTCTAAGGGACTACATAGAAGTTTTCTAAGAGGACTACATAGTCTCAGCTGTATTTGTCTGTATTGGAATATCCATAATATTTTCAATTCTACTATATCATGTAATATGGGTATATGTCACTAAAATTTTCCTAAAAACTTGTCCTTTTTACTATAATTTTAAAAAATTAAAATCAATTTTAAAATACACTTTAATTAGAATTTTTTTTAAAACAAGAGAATTTTTTCCATTGTAAATATGAAAATTTCTAAAGCATTAATTTTCCAGTGATAATCCTCAGTCCAATAATTCTCTCATTGCTGCCTAAAAAAAGGAAATTCATATGAAACAATTGTGGAAACTATCACATACAAAGATGAAGTAGAAAGATAAAAATTGATTGGCTCCCTTGATAAACGTAATCTTATAAAAATAGACCAGAACTATAAAGCCTTTAATCCTTTTACCATAACTAACATATGTAGATACAGACCAGTAAGCCTAAGAGGGAAATATTTACTTTGATTCTGGTGGTCAATCAGAATTCATCACTTGCTGCTCAGCCATGATTATTAATTTTTATTGCATGCCAAAGGCTACCTTCAGAAAACAGAAATGCTGATTTTATTTTTCTGGCATCTCATTCTGCTATGTATCAAACATTGATGTTCATCTAGTCAGATTCACCCAAAGCTTGACCTTGACCCAGTAGTTCTTGGCAAAATGAAGAGGGATGAAGAACTGTCTGCTTATGACAGCAGGTATTGTGGTGGACACAAGGCTGAGCATTTTGTCCAGAATTAGTATCAGGTCAATTCTGGAAACTAGGGTTTGACAGGAGGGAACCTTGATTACCCAGTAGATGTATGGAGTCACACTGTTAGGATCTGTTCAGAAAGCTTATCTGAGGACCTATTCTTCATAGCCTTATAATTCTATGATCCACTCAAAACACTTAACTCCATTTTTACTAGTTTCCTACACTCAGTTTCCTTTTCTTGCAATGAAGAACCATGAATTAATGGCTCAAGAACTTTGCACCGCAAGTTTAGCATTCTATACGGTAAGATTTTTTTCTAGTTAATTTAGTTCACCTGGCTAACAGCACTTATCCCCCTTAAGTAGGAGAACTTAGCCTTCCGTTTTTAACAATATAACAGCATCTACTACCACAGTACCTACATATTATATGTGCCAAATCAAGAATGGTCAATTGAATAAAATGATCAAAGATAAAAATGTAAAAATAATTCTCTATTCTCCCTTTCCCATTTCATTCATAGAGAAATTTCTTTTCAGCTTAATGCACCAAAATGGAAGTAAATAGCTATTTTAAAATAAGAGGAACTAAACCTGAATCCTAGTTTCCACCACATATCTAACCCACACATGTGGAAAAACCATGCCCAACGCTGGGCAGTCAGTATTAATAGGGTGAGAAATGGGAGCTAAAGAAGAATGCATTTTTTTGAAACAATGCACAGTATAGTGGGCTGTGATTATCAGTCCTCTTCAGGATTTTTAGACCAGAAACAAATATACAAAAAGCAAATGACATATGTCCTTGTGTCATCTGCAAGTCACGGGCAAGAAAATTCCAAAATCAGGATATAATCAATGACTATAGCATCTTGTACAACAGAAACAAAGAAAATTCCAGGCTTATTAAAAGTGAGCTTAGTTAATAAAATTGAACAGAGGACTGAGATGATTTTAGTAATTTGTTCAAGTGAAATAATCCTTCAAATTTTGACTCTTGAATCAGGGAGTGTAAATGGGTCTGGTGGGAGGTGCTTGACAAATATTTGTTCAAAAAATGAATAGTTTATTTTTTAATATTCCATAAGTAATAGCATTAAGATGAAAGCTGAAAGCAGGTAATCTTCCACTCCCCTCCTGGGAAATTTCCATCAGCCCTCTCATTCCTTTCCCTCTCTTTTTCATACTCTTTCCCTGCCCAGGTATACATGCGACAGTGCAGCCCACATGCAAATCCAAAACCCATGATGGCTGCCATCCCCTGGCTTTGCAAGAAGCTAAAATTTGTAAAAGATACATTCTATAATATTTTGCTTAACATGTTTTATCCTAGCACTACTCTGACTTTCAGATAATCATGTTCAAATATATCTCCCGTGCTGGAGCTTTCGAGAGTAGGATGGATTTGCGGAAGCCCTAGAGGAGAGGGCTGTACCATCTCGACTATATGAACTAACTGGGCCACAGCAAAGAGAGCAACCTCCTCCATCTCCCATAGTCAACCATCAAACAATGAAAAATGCTGCATGTTATTTCCCAAAGCATCATCTTTCAAGGAAGCAGCCAAACAAGTAAAAATTGGATATCTCAGCATAATACTTTATCTCCGCCTGTCACTGATGCTTGCTGCTGACAAATTGCTATAAATATTTGAAATGCAAAAAAAAAAAAAAAAGAAAAGAAAAGAAGTCGTTGTGCTGAAGCAAGTCAGTATATTTTTGAAGGGATGAAATGGAGTTGGTCTTAATATGGGTAAAGATGCAGTGAACATGGGCATGGGGGTTTCCACGTCTCTCTTTGATTCCAAACTTCTTTGGAGAAAAGGAAAAAGAAATAATATATAAGAATGGAAACAAAGTTAAAGGCAAAAGTAGACATGAGGTATTTATATCTCTACCTTCTCCCCAGGAAAAATTTCTTCCAAATTATTTGTGTCAACACCACGTTAAGTGTCTCAAAGACAGATTTAATTTTGATGTAGACCAGGTACAAATAGTGTTGCACTAAATATCTGTTAAAGAATAACAACCTTATTGCTCTCTAAATAATTCATTAATGAATATATTTTGGTGTTGTCAAGTTGTTTACCAGCAGCAAGCCCCAGCAAAACTAGGGATGTTAGGAAGAGGGAGGTGACGACATTACGGGCTTCTTTTAAATTCCTTGTTTTCTTGAAGCCAGTGTCCTTGATCTACACTTTGCCTTGCTAGGGAATCTCTCTTACATATATAACTTTAGTATTAGTTTTTGGAAGGAAATTTTTGAAAAATAAAAGCATCTGTCATCAGAAAAATCAAGGTTCAGTCTTCACTCTAAGGTAAAGGAAATCACTCCATGCTTCACTAGTATCATCTGACAAATGGGAAAAAGTTGCCACTTATAATATTTACCTTTGAAAGTTTTTAAAGTAATAAGTAGGATAAAATATTTAAAAGCATAGCATATAGTATGAACTCAATGATAAATACTAATATTACTAGTATTGTTACTTTTCTTCTTCCAAAGCTTACACCAGAGTGTCCCAGGATCTGTGGTCATTTTCCTCCTGCTGTAAGATCTGAGTCTTATGAGATTTGACTCTAATTCAGCTATACACTTAAAGTAACATCTTATGTAATTAGCATCTCTTGATATGCATGTCGAGGTTTCTTTCTTCCATAATTATCTTTTCTCTATCTCTCTTAAACAACACTTCCACCCACATAGATTTTCAAATTATAGCTTTCATAGCCTTAGATTATACAACTGCTCAAATGGTCATTTAAAAAAATCGCAGTACCTCTAAAAAACAAAATCCTTGGAGACAGCAACTGTGTTCCCCATTGTACATGAAGGTCCAGCACAAAACAAAAGAGGGGAAGAACTGATAGCACCGGCTATGCCTGAGCAGTGAAATACGCCCGCTCTTCTCATCCCAAGAGTACCCTTAATCACCTTCAGTCAGGGTTGCATAAATGGTAAATGTACCAATTTCAAAAGTCATGGTAGCCTTTTAATTAAATGGAAGTGAACCAGAAATTCACCAAACCCAGCCATTTTCCAGCCTCCTCAACGCTAAAGCCCACCAGGTTCTGCCATCTTTAGAAACCAACTTGGATTTTGAGATGCTAGAAAACCCAGCCATGAGGCACCGCCCATTCTCCCATGTCCATACAGGCTCTTCCAGACTCGTCAACGGCTGTGGAAGACAAAAGGAAGAGAAGAAGCCCAGGGCAAGAGTAAACTCCTTTCATGTCAGAAATTTAAATGCATCATTAATCACGGAAAATACACATAATGGACAAAAACTATACTATTTTTTTCTTTCTTCTTTTTTTGAACATTCTACTCTCTGCTTCCATCCCAACTTCATTTTAAGAAAATAAAATCTGAACACTGAAACTTATCAAGAAAACACACTTTACTGTGAGATTGCTGATTCATTAATTGTTTCAATCGTGCACAGAGTAACAAGTTTAATGGAGGATACAGGAGTGTCATGGCAGATAGATTATCCAAAACATTCCCATCGTCTAGCACACACTGATATCATTTTCTCAAGCTATGCAGTTAGTGAAGAGCTGGAGCCTTTGCTGACTCTATTTTTTAAAAGGTCTTAAAAGAAGGACTTCATGTACAGTTAGTTCTTTCTTTTTATATGATGTTTAGGCTTATAGTTTTGAAGCTGTTGTTTTCCCAAGCCTAAAGAAAAAAAAAAAAAAACAGTGAAAAGGAGATTAGAGAGAAAAAGCAAAGGAGAGAAAAAGGAGAAAGAGACTACTTATCTTCTCAGTCTTTTGGACTGAAAGTTACCATCTACTTTGATGAAATCAACCAACTTGAATGTCAAAGTCTCCCCTGTACTCCTATATATAAATTACTGAAGGCTCAAATCTGTCTAAAATTGGGAAATTTTAAGTGTTTCCATTGTAAGAAGTTGAAATATTTTTATAAAACTCTTACTGAGCACTTTTTTAGCATATTGACTGGTGTGGTAGACACGTTTGAGAAATTGTTTCATTTCCTGAGCTTAGAATCTTGAGAGAAGGGTCCCATTATTTCCTCCATTTTTTTTCAGTTGAGGCATGTGAGTCTTGGGAGGTATGTTCCAATGTTAAGCAGTATGTCCCAAAATAAGTGCAGAAAATGAATCAGATCTGATTCCAAAGCTCATTTGCTTAAGCACTGAGTTTGGTTTGTCGCCAGTTAAGGAGGTATACCAATAAAATCATTTACAAATGTTTCCAAGGCACAAGAACTGAGAATTAATATAAGAGCAAAGAAATAATGGCGATGTGATCAGACAGTGATGAAACCTATATGTCAACTGCTTTAGTCCCTTCCTGAGTGAAAAAGAAGCATGCTGAGAACAGAATAAAGGACTCTTTGTTTCCATATGCAGAAGACAAAGCGTCGTGCTTCTGAGGCTGAGCGCTGTAGCTGCCGCTCTCTTCCTGTTTCTCCGCTTGAGGGTCCAATTAAAATAGAAAAAGGCTGCCGTTTTTGTTTATCTGTTTCCAATAGCTATATATTATTCACTTTGATTTCTCTAGACACAAACACAGTTGTGCTTGTAGGAGGGAAGAGGGAAAGAGACCAGTGATGGCCACCTGCTCAGATCATAAAGGGCAGCCTGACAGGGATGTGGGTAACACAGTCATTTCTGCCCACGAAGGCTTTTTAGCTGAAGAGGTTGAAGGTCACTGAAACTTGTGCAGAATCAGTATGGCCGGAGCTCAGAGAAATGCCTGTAATGTACTTCTCCCTCTGTTTGAGTTAGTCACAGCTGCCATTGTTGCCTCTGAGACACCAAACATCCCTGCAATTCAAAGCAAATACTTTAATAGACATCAAGAGAGACTGGCATATCTAAGTTCTAATTGAATATCCAAAGGAGTCAACGTTTGTATCATTGTATTGTAAAGTCAAAATGATGTGCAAAATATTTCCTCAGAGGTCTCAGGACTGTAACACAGTAGGGCGTACATTCAAACGTGGGTCTTTTTGTCCCTGTTCCAGCAGCTTTTCCACTGTAACAGGGTACAGCAATTTGCTTGTTTGTTATTACATGAACGTTTCAAAACATAATTATCCGTGCTATATTTTACATCAGTAATACTAAACCAATTTCATGGGCAGGTTTTGTGGGGTTGATTTATTAATTAAATAAGAACAAAAGTAACTTTAGGTATTCAAGATTGTTTACCAGCTTTCAATCTTTTTGTTGTCCCATACATGTTTATAAATGTCAGTGATTGAACATATACTTTTTCATATCATTTTATTCATAAGCCAAGGATTTCTGCATATCTCCCTGGAAAAAATTAGTTATATTCTTCCATTCTTTCAAAATCTGAAGAAATCTTAATAAAAAGAATATTCCAAAGTGGAAGACTATATTAATTTCTTTAAAGGCCACGACCTTATTTTCTTTAGCCTGTTTAGGTTGTGTCTTGAATATTTTACTTTGTAGACCCATGCTAATCTTGCTGTTTTAAAAACTGTCTAGAGTCTGTGTATTTTATTAAGGCTGAGCCTCTCTTGTCTACCTTTTCTGTCCAGGGGAGAAATGACACTTCTGAAACTGGAATAACCCAGATAACTGAGTCAGAATTCCCTTTCTTTCCAAATCACTCACATGTGCCCCAATCTGTTGGTGATCTTGTGCTGAGTAGCTCTTGGATTTCCTTGTGTGGTTAGTCCCTACACTCAAAGCAAATAACTTATGGGGAATGTGGTGTGAAGCTTGCCTTTCCAATTGGAGCTCTCTTTTCAATTCTAACTACAGCCAGTGGTGATTGAATGTCATCACCTGTAGATTGATTTTTGATCCTACAGTGCCACAAGGCATTCATCTCAGAATTGTTCCAAGGAAGTGACTGTCAGCATCTCAAAAACCACTACCAGCAGCATGTTTCATCAATCAATATATGCAATATTTTTTTTTAAACCTGAAACAAATCCAAGTTCTCCCAAGCCTAACGCCAAGTTCACATGCTTGGAAAATGTTAGTGATTTCTCCCCAGCATGCTCTGTTTTATGCACACTTTGTAAAAATAATGATTTCAAGGCAAATAGTGTGCACAGTGGTTTCATTTGGTGATACCCAAAGTCAGGAGAAAATAAGAGAACTATGACGAGCTTTTTATTTCCATTCAGAGATTTGTTCATATCTGGATGATTCTGTGATGTGATTTGATGAAAATAAATGGAAGGAGACTGAAAGATGAAGGAAGAGAAGGAAGAGAAGGGAATTTAAAAATCCCATGTTCTGTATACACGTACCAACACCCCATACTGAATTTCATCATGTACTACAAACATGCCCTAATAAAAAAGAATCACAAACACCCAATATCATAAAAATTAGTTAACTGCCATGAAAAGAATGTAACCTAGGGAAAAAAACTAAAGGACCAATAGGGAGTAAGGAATGTCCTCCATTAGAGCAAAGGTTATTAGCCAAACTACAAATCCATAAACCAGCATAGGATCTGAGCATGTAAAGAGGGGCAGGGGCTGAAAAAGAAAGTTTACTCTACATATTGATGGTGAGGAAAAAGCTGTTCTAACACTGGTGCTTATAATGTATACTGTTAAAATATTTATAAAAACAAAGGAATTTTCAGCATGGTATCAAATTTATGGAAAAAACAATAAAAAGGGCCAAGGAAAACTTTTGTTCAGATAATCAGAAAAAAAAGATGAAGGAAGGAGATCAAAAATCTGTATAAACATGGATTGAGCACTTTATTTTATCTGACAGGCATAAATAAACATTCACGGAGCATTACTTATTGAATACTAGCATTTTAAGAATATCTCCAATACTTACAGTTTTAGCTCCCTTTCAAAGTAATCACCTTTCCTGTTTCTGAGCAAAACATTTGGCACACGATTTAAAGGAGGACAGGTTCATTAGGCTCCCACTTTCAGAGGATTTAGTCCATGGTTAGCTGACTCCAAGGCAGAAACATCATGGCAAAAAGACACTGAAGAGCAATGTTGCTTAGTTCATAAAGGCCAGGAAACAAACCAAGAGAACAGTGCCAGGCGAACCAGATACAGACCCAAGATTACAAATCTATGATTCACAGAGAAGTGTGTTTATTAATCTCCTGAACAGTTACCACACCAGTCAAGTTGACATCTACCTTAACTGTCATATCCCACAACTCAGTGTCCCATAATAGCTTCTTAAACCATACTAAATCTGTATATAAACACAAGATTCTAGTTCTTACTAACATCACACAACTATCCTGCATACAACCAAATGCAATAATCACTTTCACAGTGCCTCAGTGGTTCTACTCCTACTAATCAGCCCAACTCAAAGTTTTCTCTGAGACTCAAGGCAAACTCTTAGCTATGAACCTCCGCAAAAATTAAAAACAAGTTAAATAATCCCAAGGTACAATGGCACAGAGTAAACATTTCCATTCCCAAAAGGAGAACTAGGGGAATAAAAAAGAAGCAGAAAAAAGCAAGACCAAAATCCAGCAGGGCAAACATTAAATCATTATTTTTATGTCCAGCATCTGGAGCACATCATGGTGACATGTCTATGGCCCTGCCAATTGCAGTCCATATGGCCTCTCTCTTGGGCTGGTTCTAGTTAGTCTGTGGCTTTCCTTGATAGACATTCCACATCCCTACCACAATTGACTTCCTGGGGTCCCTACTGAACCTTCAGCTTCACTCCCACAATTTCATGTAACCACCTCTCAAGGGTAAATTGACTGGACTCCCAGACCTTCCTTAGAAATATGAGTGGAAGCCTCCATAATCCCACAATTGTTACATTCTGCATGCCTGATTAACATCATTTGGACAACACCAACGTCTGCTATCAGCTCAAGCAGTAGCTGCCCCCATATCTGGATCATGGTTGTGATGGTCTCTGACTTCCAAAACACATGAACACAGTGAAATGAATCCTGAGGAACCAGCTTCTTGGGAGTCTCTTCTCAAGCAGGAGTCCCAGATCTCTGTTTCCAAGTGAATGGTTTATACTTTTACACCTTGATGTTATTCAGGGTGAGGTCTTCCTAGCTTCTGAGATGCTCCCAAGGCCTCTTTCTTGCTATTCCTGTGCAGAGTATTTGGTTACTTTTTAATGGTACTAATCTCTTTAGGAACTGCCCCCTGTGGCCCCAACTTTACACATGGTTCCTCTTGGGCCAAATTTCAAATTTTTCTTCTGTGGTGTTTTGCCATCAGTTTTCACTATAAATCTGTCTAAATTCAGCCACTGTAGTATTCATGCCACAGACTATACATTGATGGCTTTGAAATTTCCACTGCCAGGTCTGTTAGTACACAATTTTGACTCTCAGTCTTATGTAAACTCTCAAGACATGGGCAAAATGTATAAATATTTTTCTACCAGAGTGTAACACATAGCCTCTAGCTCACTGAAGTCCTTGTTCACAACTAAAACCTCTTGAGCCAAGCGTTTACTATCTCAATTTCTATCAACATTCCGTTCTTCTCAGCTCAGTCCAGAATTGCCCTTCAATTTTTACTTGCAGTGATCTTGAGCTGCTCTGACCCAAATCTCCAAACCTTTCTAAAGTCCCTCCACAAATCAGTTCAAGATTCTTAAAAGCCACAAGGTCCTATATAGTCACAGCAATGACTCCAAGCAGTTACCTATTTCCTATTTTAGTCAGCTTCCCTACTGCTGGACAAAATATCTGACATCTATAGCTTACAAAGAGACAAGGTTTGTTTGGCTCATGGTATCAGAAGATTGAATCCATGGTCAGCTGGCTCCAAGGCAGAAGGGCATCATGGAGCAAAGCTGCTTAGCTTTATGCAGGGAGAAAGCAAAGCATGAACCATGCTAGAAAAGAAGGGATCAGATATAGTATTCAAGGTCATACCTCCAAGACACAAACACACGCGCGCGCGCACACACACACACACACAGACACACACACACACACACACACACACACAGATGCATTAGTCCGCTAGGTAGCTCCCAAGCCAATTCCGTGGGTAATCCACTGAGCCATCACACGTTACTTGCCCAAAATCATATATACTGCATTATCCAAGACTTCCAGTATTCAACTCTTTAAAGAAGAAAAGAGTGTTTAAGAATTTACACAACAATCTCAATGGAATAACTTTTGAGATATTTCTTTTCCTTAAAAGAACTTTCTATTGATTTCATTTTCTAGCAATATACCTTGATCAAGTCTTCAAAAACCACTTAAATTAGTATTATAGAGATGAATTTGTTCTCTAATACTATTCATTGGCTTATGTAACATTAGATAAATTATATAATAGGCACAACAGATACATGGGAATGGGAACAGAGGCAACTCATATTAAGAATTTAACCTTCATTTTAATGGGCGGAACAAGAAAGTAAAACTACACCAACCAAACACATTTCATGCCCCCTTTATATCAAAACTACCGGCATCCAAATGGCCAGAGTAAGTCATGTGCCCATAGCCCACAACTTGAGGAAGGGAAGGACATTCCATCCACCATGAAACCACAGCAGGAATATGGCTGCAAAATTCTGTAACAGGAAAGAATTAGGGACAATGACTATCTACCACAATGCATAATAAAGTAAACCGTCAGAACATTCAATTTAGGAAATATATTAGGGAAAGTCAAGGGAAATTCAATTATATTTATGTCCAATGAAGTAATAAATACAACAATCTATACATTTATTTCTTCAATCATTCATCCAACAGTTGATAAAATCAACAAAAATGTACTATGTTCATTTTATGTGCTAGTATCTCTGGAGATTGCTTCTGAAAAAATAAAATAAAATACAGCAAAGAACTTTCTTTGCCCTTGAATGCTTGATGTATTATCTATGTTGAAGGATGAATAATAATTCAAACTAAAATGTTAAGAAAATATTTGGTCCTTTGATTTTGAATACCTTTATTAAAGTAATGAGTTTATCTTCTGAAATATGGCTCTGCGTGAAACTAATTCTATCATTAGTCATCGATTAATACACTTTGATATTGTTACCACCAAAAATTCCCTGACCCCCATTCCTTCAGACTGTCACAACAGGTATAGTAAGTGTAAGAGATCAAAGAAAGATAATACACTCCAGAAGACAAGGAAGGTCTGAACTGCTCTTCAGAAGACAATTCCTAGACAGTACAAAATCAATAAATGGGTGAGAATTTAACAAAAGAGGGAAAAGTTTTGATGGAAGCAGAACAGGGCAATTACTGTATTTCTAGAGATAACTTATATGTCTGCTACTGCCAACAGAATAATGTGAAATATATATCAAGTGCTTACATGGAGTAGAGGAAGAAACATTACATTATCTAAGATCCCTTTATTTCAATTCCTTAAAGTGCCACAAGAATTTAGACACTCAGAAAGAGATTGTAGAATTCTAAAACTTAGCCTACCACTGACTAGTGTTGTTGCCTTTGGAAAATCACCTTCCATCCACAGGTACTGTCCGTCCTAGGAACCATTCATATTTGTTTTCCCTTTCCAGGGCTAGGACAAAGGGGGACCCCTTATTGTCTTATATCTTATTACCTTGCCTATTAAATTGTTTTATAATTAGTGTATATATAAACTTGCCTTTTATACTGCTGAACTTGAGGTCAAGTTCTATATCTTAAAAGTCTTTCTGTGGAATAAATCTGGAAAAGAAAATAGGACTTAACAATAACTGGTTTAAATTATACAGAACTCTACTGTAGTCTCCTCTGATTATGTGGAAATTCATTAAATTAATTTTAGCTGAGGAAGTTCCAACATTTTCCTGAGAACAAGTCTTTGTTTGTTCCATAAGGTATAATAACTTCTACTGTAAGACCCAAGCCCAAATTCAACAGAATACATCAATACTTTATTGTTTAGCATTACCTTTAAATTCTGTTCTGATTATGTGACTTGAAAATGAAAAGAAGGCCTTTAATCTACCATCTTAGCTTGTTGATAATTATAGAACTTCACAAACATGAAAATTTTGACATTTCCTGGTCTTGCAATAACTCTCCCAATATCATCAGCCTTTCTAATAAGAAACTGGCATGTTCTAAAGAAAAGACTTGAATGTCAGCTTTTGAAAATATCAGAGTATCCTGGTCAGCTTCCCCACTTCTGGATGTAATTCCTGGCATCCACATCTTCAAGGAAGAAAGCTTTATTTAGGCTCTTGTCTTCAGAGGGTTCAGTCCATGATTTACAAGTTCCAAGGCAGAAATGCCATCATAGTAGAAGAGGAAACTGCTCAGTTCATGGCATCTCAGAAACAAAGGACAGGAATGCCAGAAAGGAAGGGGCCAGGGATGAGACAGTGTCCCTCAGTTCATGCCCATGTGACCCACTAAGACACACACAAAATGGTGCTTTATGAATCTCCTGGCATCTCACAAACCAAGCAGGTTGACCATCAAGATTAGCCATCATGTAGAGATTCATATGACCTAAAGATTTGTATTTTATTGAGAAGATTGAGATCCTAAAAGAGGAAATGACTTGTATAAGACTACTATGAGTGCTGGGCATGTTGGCACATGCCTATAATCCCAGGACTCAATAGGCTGAGGAAAGGAGACCACCACAAGTGTGAGACCAGGCTGGGCTGAATAGTCAATTTAAGGCCAACCTGAACTACAGAGTGAGACCATGCCTCCAGAAAGAAAGGAAGAGAAGCAAAACAAAAAAAAAATTACCGTAAGTCTCATAAATGTCACATCTGGGACTTATACCAACTCCAATGTACATTTTTAAAGAGAATAAAAATTATTCAATGTCACCTCTTTTTAATTGCAGCCTTTACAAAAACACTTCACAAACATTTTTTTCTCCAGAACTCACTACTTTTATTTCTGTAGACCTATAAGTTGATGGGAAAGCCATTTGATCTCTCTGTTTTCAATTTTAATATGGCATATGGCCCATGTGACTTTAAAGATACTTTCTGCATACACTCCAGGCAATAGAGGATTTAGAATAGTATTTACAGATACTTGCTATAAAAACGGGATTTGAAACATATATGATGATGGCAAGATCTTAGACTTTGCCCTAGAAACACACACACACTCATCTTCCCATAATAAGAGATTTTCACTGTGCTGCCAGAGGAGAGATTGTCAGTCCTCTTGTACTCAAACTTGATAGGGTCTGTCATTTACATATTGCAGAAGAGCTACCAAAAGCTGAAGAATCTTGTACATACAGGATAGTGATTCAAATTATGCCAGAGAATGGAGTGTGAAACAGAAAGGAGAAAACAAGTCATAGGTAAAAGCTACAGAATAATACTTTAGGCTATTTTAAGCTTTTCTGAAGACATACCTTTTGTTGTTGTTAATTCCTTTTTAAAACTCTCCTACTTATCATGATTAACTTTTATCATAATCCTTATTTAATATTATAATGTCCAGTACATAGTGTAATGGACAAGGTTATGTAACTCTTACAAGAGTAATAAGATGGTTTTGTTCCAGTTACATAATAAAATATTATAGATGCACACCTTTGATCTGGTGTTAGGGATTTACTCCAAAGAAAAATATTCAAGTGTAAGAGTATTCACAATATAATTGAACAAAACTGGAGTTGCTCTGCATGTCCAAAAGTAGTGGCAATAATGCAGTGGGAGACACCACTACCACGAGGCTCCTGAGGCCCTGCAAGTTGTCTCTTCCTTAGTCTATGCTCCATCTAACTATCTGTACAAAAAATACTCAAAGTGACAGAATGGTTTGTCATTGCCTGTTTTAAACTTGTCATTTGACAAATAGGAAATGGATGACAGAGATATTGTTATGATTTGTGTCTAGATGTCCCCCCAAAGCCTTATGCAGTCATAGGGCAGGTTTCTAGAGTTTTTGATTGACTCATGGTCCAGTGGGATTATGGGTGTGAGGGCTACACCACCCTGCACTGGGTGCAGCAGGGTGGGTTGCCTGTATACAATATAAGGCAGAGAAAGAGACTCCCTTGCTGCTGCTCCTCCCTTTGATCCTGCTGCTTTTGCTGTCTTCTGACACCATCAACTGTTGCCCTCTGCTATATGTCACTCTGCCTTGGAGCCAGCCAAGGATGGACTCAAACTTCCACACACTGTGAGCTAAATAAAACTTTCCTTCTTCAATCTTGGGTGTCAGGTATTTTGCCCTAGCAATGAGAGAAAAGTAACCGAGACAGATATTAAGTGAACCGCTCACACCTAAGAAGAACTGTTGTAGTCGCCCTGGTCTCTCCTTTCATTACAAACACAGAAGTGTTACAAACACAGGAATGATGACCCTGTCCAGACATTTTTTTGTTTAGTAGGGCAGTTCTCAGAAGGAAATTTGTCATCGCAATGTGTTCCAAAAGTCAGCCCACAGTCTGGATATTCATGAGTACAAAGCAAGATCACATTATAGTGGTCCATCCAGACAGTTTTCCACAACCTGTAGATGTGTAGTAAGACTGAATTTGGTTTAGCTTTATTGGAAAAAAAATCTGGCTTTTTCATAAAACAAAGTGGAAAGCTTTTCTTCCCTGTCTTTTGCTTTGCTCCTAGTACAAGCATAAGCACACCTCAGAGTAGATGACGTGAGATGCCCACACGTGAAGTCCCATCCCACACCTCAGCTCCGGAGCAAACATTTTCTGTGACACCTTTCCACGGAGAGTTAAAGTAAATATTTTGTATGGTACCCAAAGTCCTTTGCAAAGCTCAGTAGTCATTTTGGGGGATGAGAAAATAATGGAAGAATCTCTGGAACTAAGCCACTAAAAGCCATCTTTTAAGGCTAACATGTGCAAATGAGTTGGCTGGGCTCTGCTCTTTAAAAAGCATCGTAATTTAGATGCTTGTTTAAATCTTTTTAACTACATCAGTATTTAAACTGCATTTGTCTATCTGAAGACCAGAGGCCTTATTACAAATCTCTTAGAAACCTACTGCTAATTTATTAAGTAAGATGTAATAACTCTAGTGGCTATAAGAATTCACAACACATGGAAATCTGAGAATATACCAGGAAATTCATCAGAAGTGTAGAGCAACCTACAATTGGCTGTTGTCACTGTGAAAAGGATAAAAAAACCTCTCTTACCCAGAAGCAACTGAGTCTACTTCCTTAAGGAAGACCCAAAACCTTACCCAGTCATCTGTCTGAAGGCCCCTGTGACTAAATCTTCTCTTGTTCCAGCTGCTGTGAAAGCACAGTCAGCCCTCTGGGTTATGTAGTCTTGTAGCATAACCTGAAAACAACACCATTGCCACCCCAAAGCCTTCATTATTGCCTTGTTTGCTTCCCCCAAAGCACCACGGTCCATATGGAGAGGTGTTTCATAACCCTTCACTGCTTATTACTTCTTCCCTCTGTTATAATATATAGCCATCCAAAAGGGATGATTTCTTGGCCATGGAAGCTCATTTGAAATGCACTCCATAATTAACAACTTTCAAAGCAAAGAGGTAAATTTTGTCCCATGTATTATTAAAGCAAAGTGATGTCCCCCAGGACCAAATTAGGCACTTGATTAAAAATGTCCATGTTAAAAGAAACAAGTAGATAGGGAGTTGTGCGCTCAGCAATCTCAAATTAGCGCACTGATTGAAGTGCCCGTTTGAGCCATGTAAAAGACACAGACCTCAAGACTGCTTTGGTTACGAGAACGCAAGTGTCCCGACTTAAATGCAGTTTGGACAGAATCAACTTTGAGTCCTCCGCAATTAGAGGAGGTAGGGGACCTGGATGAGAAACCCAACAGACAAATAACCACTGCATACTGGGAAAAAGTGACAATCGGGAATTCATAACCTGGATTCATTCATCCATCAAAAATTTAATCTTGCTTTCAAGTACTGGACTTATGCTAGAATTTTGGCTTCTTTCTTTTCTCTGCTATTCTTCATCTTGAACATGACTCTACCACTTCCATACCTGTTTTCAGCCATGTAAATTGAGTGGGTAGGAAGAAGTAATTGCTAAGGAAACACTTGAGTCCTACAGGAGAATGGGAAATAAAACCAACTTTTATTTTGTTGGGAGATACCGTAATATTTACCTTTAACTACATTCAAGTTGATCTTATAAAGACTTCTAACGCTCCAATTTCCTGCCAGATTTCTATCACTATTTGCAGGTGTCTCCAAGAAATGCTACAGGGCCATCAATAGACACCCAAATTGTGATATTTAGGGTATCACTTTGGGAAAAGATAACAAAAGTCTAAAACAATGCCTACATTCAATGAAGACCACGAAAGAGCCTCTTAACTGGCTGGTGATTGTGGCAAAGAAGAAAGAATTTAACGAGCTCAGCAAAGTAGCTGAGTGGATGCTCTATATGGAGGGAATGCTTTTGTTGAGACACATGCAGTTTTAGAGCTACTGAGCCCTATCTGGCTTTTGCTGCTCTTGTAGTGAATGCAGCTACCAACCTTATACACATTCTAAAATTTTATTAATTTTAAAGCTACCAAAAACACATTAATGCAATAATTCTGAAGACTCTGCCTTGGTAATTGTGCTGATTGTGGCCAAGTTAAAAACTATTCTGGGAATCATAATTTGAAATTTCCTGCTCTATTTCAATTCTCCAGGGCTGAATTGCCATAAAGAATTTTCGTATATTGAAATTCTGTCCTTCCAGCCAATAAAGAACAGCCCACCTTTATATCCAAAAGTAAATCAGTTGAGGAAAGGAATTAGAAGGTGACCTTAGATGTGTCATTTCATCCTTCTGAATCTCATCAGTGAAATGAAGGTTTGGGTTCTCTCAGTCCCTCTCCAGCACTAACTGTACGAGTCTGCTTCACAGGTGCTACCCAGTAATTGAGGATCGTATAAATCATGCAGAAGTAATAGGGAAAACTAGACCACTAAGGAAAGGCAGTTAGAAACACAGAGCTCAAATCTACTTCAAAATATTAGCCAACAGGTTTTGTCCCAATGGCTTATTGCATTTTTAGTTGTCAACACCTTACCTTGCATCTTCCATAGGATTGTAAAAGTAAAAAGAATTTTTAAATGTTTTTAAATGATCCAAAGTCTAAATGATAGCTTGAAGCTCAGAAAGTGAAAACTGCTGGTGATAAAAGGTAAGAATGACCATTGATTGACAAAGGCAGTTGCTGTGGTCATTTTTTACATAAACTTCTTGCTTCAGATATTCTCACATGGCAGCCTCTGTTTTTGCAAATGCTTAATTAGCCAGTTAAGGCTTAAAACACAATGTAAGGTTTTGATGATACCAAAACACATGTAAAAGCCTCCTTCACTAACAAGAGAATCAAGTCTGATTTTCTTTCCACTTATTACTTGCATTTTAATTAGTATATTCCCTCCCTCATTCTTGAAAACTACTTTTGCATTTAAAATCTAGCTACAATATTAAAGAGGAAGGAGGAGGAAGAAGAGGGAGAAGAAGGGAAGGGGAAAAGAGAACAAAGAGGGAAAAGGAATGGGGTAAAAATGTTAGTGTAAGACTGAAGAACTGAGGGACAGTGAGACAGACATCCAGGGATTCAGTTTTACGCTAATTAGCGTTGTGCATGATTGTGAATAAGTCCGCAGCTTTCTCTGATCCTTGAAGGTCCATCTTTGGAATGATTTGGAGGAGTTACTGGTTGTTAGTGGTGCTTACCTTTGCCATGGCTGGGCAATGGGCACCACTGCTTTGCTGTCTGAGCAGCCTAGCAGGATCTTAAACTCAGCCTCAGTAAAAATTACAGGAACAAAGTTTAATAAGAGGAAGACACTTTATTTGTATAGAGGAAAAGGAAGGAAGGAAGAGACAATAGCTAGTCTGGTAAGAAGTAATCAGGGTAGGGGGCTCCAGAAAAATGGAGGACCTAGGAGTCTTTTCTTTCAGCTGTTTTTATAGGAGGGTCAGAAACCCCGCCCAACTTGCCATAACTGTTATGGCTTCTGGGCATCTCTGCCTAATGACATTTCTTCCAGTGGTCTAGGTGGAGCTTCTTTCTGTCTGTTTACTTGTCCTTGACCTTTCTTTCGGGGCCGTTTCTTTGGGGTGGGTGGTGTGTTGTCAGGAAGTGCCTTACAGTATTCCTGGTTAGCATAGTTAGTAAGGGGGCATGAGGACGCACTCTGTAAGTATTTGATGATATAATGACTCTAGAATGGCTAATACTGAAACCCTAGAGTGGGTACATGTCCACGCGCTTTGGTGTGAGTACATAGTGCCTTAAAGTTAGTGAGCACCCCCCCCCCTCGTATACTCTATTAGAGCTGGAGGTGGCTCATCATTTGTTCATTTAGCTTTCTCTCTGCATCCTGCTGGGTAGCTCTTTCCCTCTCTGGTCTCTTGTGCAAGTCCCAAGGCCATTTTCTTTCTCTACTCCAGTCTTTGAGCTATTCCCCAGTGGAATTTCTTTAGTAAACTCCTTCTAATCAGGGTTAGCTGGAAGGGATAAGGAGCTCCCTATTCCGTTTTCTTGTCTAAAGACCCCGGCCCCTGCACTATTGCTTCCAACGCAGATGTGCTATGATAGATAACTACTTGTAATTTTAAAATATTCATAATTTGAACACCCAAATGGGAATGTGGAATAAAGTTGCAATCTGTAATCTCTTTAAAATGAAAAAGGGTTGATGTGTATGTCAGCCTCTGTGTGTGTGTGTGTGTGTGTGTGTGTGTGTGTAGGGGTGGGAGGATGATTGGTTGTCTCCTTTTTTTAAATCTGTCAGCTCAAGGGGACACATTTTACCATTAGCACCTCTCCTAAATTCTAAATTTACAGTATGCCAGAAGATCATCAAAGTTGTGTTATTCCTTCCTCTAGGGACCCAGAAACAATTATTTAAATGTTTTCCACTTACACTCAACTGAAAGCAGCCGTGGAAGAGTTGAGGGACTTCATGTAAAGCTTCAGTGCAAGATCCTTGGTGGAGGGGTGAGAGAGTCATTGAAATGTAGATGCAGGGAGGGAGCTTTTGCAAAGTACTTAGAGAGGCTAAGATGAAAAGAATTCTATTAGTGCCTACCACTATTATTCCATAAAAATTCCCTTTGTGACTGATGAGAAGGAGCTCAAAGCTTCAAATAGAACATTTAATTCACACCTGACAGTGATTCTCAGAATATGGAACAAGTGATGTTAGTAATTCCATTCTTAGCCCAGGGAAAAACTGCAACAGAATAGAGTGGCAATAAAATAAATGTCTGTGGCTCTTGGAAAAGAAAACCTCTGAAGAGAAAGGCCCTCTGGCAAAAAGAGTAAGTCTCATGCACCAGTCTGAACTGAATTCCTCTAACTTTCACTAAGTTTCAGTTACAGTTCTCACGTTACTTTGTCTGTCTCACTGTGGCCCTCAGGTCACACACACACACACACACACACACACACACACACACACACACACATGCACGCACACACATGTGCACACACACACATGCATGCATGCGTATGCATACAACTGAACCTTAGCATTTGTGGAGTGAACATTCTTATTTGACCATTTCCAACTAACTCCTGTAAATATTTGCCTTGTGGTTGTCATTTTCTTAAAAGCCCAGAATGAGCATAGCTGGAGGAAGCTGTAGGCAGGAGGCAATCAGTGACAGAACTCCATATTTGCTTCTCAACGTAGGGTTCACTGTTCTTTGCTCATATGTTTGCATGAATGTTCACAAATCCTCATCATACAAAACGGTACACGCACACACACAGAAACACCATAAACAAATGATGGCTTCACAGATTTGACCTTCTGGGAATCTGTACATTGGGACTAAAGCCGGACAATTACAATCCTTAGGGCACCATATATAGCTAGCTGAAAAGCAGACTACATAGATAGATAAAATTTTCAAATATTTTGCTTGCCAGTAAACCACAAGAGAAAACCCAGTTTCACCTGTTGCTACCTTTAGGCTTTCCTCTATTTTCCTCCTATAATACAAATGTCTACTCAGTAATAGCAGAGTACTAATAATCCACACACTTTGATGTAGACATTTGAAAAGATGAATTTTAAACTATTTAATTTTATTCAACTGAAGTCTACCCCAGAAAGGAGGACTTGACATCAGTCAAGCTATCTTGGCAGCCAGGACAAATCTTGACAGAGCCAATCCCTTGAGGGTGGAGTGCAGATGGCACTCCTTCCATCGAAGCAGCCAGTACTTCTTTAAAAGAGAAGTTCAAGTGTTACACAGAAATGTTAGTAATATACATATATTCAAGTTTATACAGGGATATGCAGATCTTTTCCTCTTGTACCACTCTTGCAAAGATTGGATTTCAATTTACATAGGCTAATGCACTGGTACTTTATCCTCCCTTAAATCTACTCTCCACAGTAAATACCTTCCCTTGTGCCGCAGAACGCTGGCCTTCACTGGCTCTACGGACACCCTCATCCTTTGGTTTGCTGTTGGATTCAGCCAACACCTAAATCACCTGTACGTGAGGATTACCTACTGAATATCAAAGGGCAGGAAGGTTAGTGCTTCTCTTGTCATTCAGTCCTACCACACTGTAGTTTGGTAATCTTCTAGAGGCCTCAGCTTCTGCCAGATAGCCCTCCCTTACAGCTGTAGTTACCTCTCCAGTATCGGTAATGGCCCTTTCCCATTGACCCTTCAGGTTTACAAACGGGATACCTTGCCGTTATTACCGTGAGGGTACATGAGCATCCTACACTGGGTTCCTCTAGCTTTGTCCATGCCTATGTCGAAAGTCTCTACTACATTGTCCATGACTGCTACATCCCTTCTTAAGATCTTGGCTAATTCACTTATGTTCAGTCTTTTCCACTATTATTCTTCAATAAAGAGATGTGCTGTCACAAGGGGAGTGAAAGTAGAACAGAAAATTCTTAAAGTACAATTAATAAGGATGACTTATGGAAGTAGCATGTCTTTATTGTGCCAAAGAAGCCCTCTCAATTCTGTGCTTCCTTCAACACTCTTTTTCAACCCTCTGGAGCGTTTGAATGCCTAATAGTTGGTCTGCCTGAAAACCATTTGGCCAGGAAGCTTTTCTTGGAACTCCTTGTTCATGAGCCTGAGGAATTAGTAAACACTACTTATAGCCAAAGAAATACACACACACACACACACACACACACACACACACACACCACGCACACACATGCATGCATGCACACATAGTTTAGGCAAATAACAAGTTGAGTGTATGCATTTTATCATTAAAGTTATGATTAGGTTTATCACATCTAGTCATAACAGCCTCACCAGAGAGAACAGTAAGCATATTTTTATTACGCACCACTACCTGTCAAAGCTAAAATTCCCTGAGGGAGAAAAAAGCCCAAGTGAGCAACAGAGTGTTTTTCAAACATCCACTGCACAAAGAACCTGGTCCCAAGTAAAACCCACCTGATTAGCAATTGTTTGACCAGGTGAGCTGAGCTGGATGTACAGACTAATGAAGCTGAAGCTTCAGAGTCATTCACTTGTAAAATTTCCTAAAGCTCTGGAATAATCCAGCAATATAAGTGCATAGTCAATATGTTTGTAAAATTTGACCTAAATTTAATTTTGCATCAGTGCACAATAGCAATTACATTCATGTTAGGGAATCAGTACATACACATTTCACACCTTAATCACTTTTACTTCCCCATTTTTCCTTACACTCCAGTTTCCTTCCAAGTATGAATCATCCTCCCAGCTTCACAAAGTGTACCTGCCAAGGACCGGGGCTGTAGCTTAGTGGTGGAGGGCTTGCCTAGCATGTACAAGGCCTGGCGTTCAAGCCTCAGTACCAAAAGGAAAAAAAGGCGGAGGGAGGTGGTGGACAAGTAGTTTAAGGATTAGGTAAAGAGAAGGTCTGTGATTCTTAATGGAAGTATTTGGGAACTTCCTTTGTCTTCCTAATTGTTTGAGTGTAGCTATCTTTGCCTTTCTAATTTCTCAGAGCCTAGCTGCCTCTGCCCTTCTAATTGCTGGAGTCTGGCTGCAGGTCCAAGTCTACCCCGTCTGCTGTCTCCTATCATCTGTCTTTCATTTTTGCTCTTTAATTGTTTTTTAAATTTGGAGTTTCTCGTATGAGAGAATCCAAATAAGAATCACAACTGGCTTCATCACAATTGGCTAAGACTGGTATTTCTAGCCACCTGGTGTTCCCGCCACTAGCCACGCTGGTATTCCCGTGGTATTAGATAAGGTTTCTAAGGCTTTGGGCATTTTTACAATTTGCCCTAGGCATGAGTTCAGTCAGGAGCACACTAACTTTTGGTTTATATGCTCTATGTCAATCGTTCTAAGTCACTTTTACATATGATTAATCGGCAGCCCGAAGAGTATTACTACCACCCGCTATGCCAACTCATCAGGCACACAGGTGATAAGTCAATGCTGAGTCATGATGTGAACATGGTACTCGACCCTGGTAATAGGAAATTAGAGGATAAGTAATGTTTCAAAAGTTACACACAGAAGTTAATGCATGCAGTAATGTTAATACTTTTATGCTTCAGACATGCAAAATTGTAAGCAGAGTCACTCCTCAAAGAGGCATAATCTAAACAGTCTACTCCTGTTAAAGGAAGACTCAATAACGTACAGATACAGTGTTACTATATCTTTTCTTTTTTTGATGGGGATCATGAAAAATAAAATTGAACAGAATTACTGTAGTAAAAGGGTACAAATCTACAACTATCTTACAAATAGAGAGTATGTATGTGTTTTACTATCAAAAATACAAAAAAAAAAAATACTAATCCACCCTTCTAGACTGAATTATCTTTAGAGTCATTCAGCAAAAAATAATCTTAAGAAAAAAGGAATGGAAGGAACAAAGGGAAGCAAAACTTGTATAAATGGGGAAAGGAGGAAAGGTGGAAGAGATGAGAGGGAGAAAAAGAAATTACAATATATTACATGCAGCTACCAATTCCTTGTGATGAATGTGATCAATATGTATGACAAATATGTACTAATAAAAGATAAAGCTAAACAATAAAGATACAATTGTATGAAGAAGTCATCAAAACAGAGAAGTCCCCACAAGGAATGTAAACATTATGTACTACACATGTACGAATAAACTAAAATAAAGTTTTAAAAATATAGCACACAGGAAGGATTTATGAAAGACAAATGGCAGGCTGCTGAATAATCTAAAAATCCTCTCTTCTAAATTATTTTTTGCTTGTAGATTTGTCAGCTTCTTAAGAATGTGCACATGGTTATGATTTCTTTTTCCAGATACTCAGTTGTATATCTAAGTATATATGGAAGAAATTTTGATTTTTTTTTTCTTTAGAAGATCTCCACTCAAATTGTATAGCCTCAAGGCCCACAAAAGTTGGGTTTCTCTGCCTGTAAGCATCATATGTAGCTAATGAAACTCCAAGATCATATGCTAACACACAATTATATACAAACAAGCACTAGATAGGCTGGAGATATAGCAAGATATTCTCAATGTAGAAAAAACAACACGTGTCCCAAATAACATGGCAATTCTTATCTCACCAGAAAAGCAAGTTAGTTATAAAATTTCTCCAATACTATCTTCTATAGCATATAAACTATCATCCATTAAAGAACTGTGGAGAATACTGAAAAACTGCTAATTATGCTTATTATTATTGGTTACAATAAGAAGTGCTCTGGAGTGGGAATGAGAATATACTTTATAAAGCAGTACTTCTTATTGATTCAAGCACTTAAAGAGACAATTTGATCTCAAAGAATTCATTCTGATTTCTTCCATGTACAACCATTGCAAATATAGGCGACTTTGGAGTATACAATTGTACATATCAGAAAATCCATAAAACTTAAAGGGAAAACTATCATATAAACTTTCAAAAATTGAAATGTTATACTAAGATGTAAGTTAATAGACATAGCACTGTGCTCTCTTCATTGTATTATTTCTAATGAAACTATTATTGATATCTCTAGAGTTATTCTGAATTTTCTTTTTCTTGTCATTGAATTAAAACCTGTGATAGAAATCTGCACACACTACAGAGTTCATGAGAAAGCATATTGATCTTTATATTCCTACAGGTTGCTGTTAGAAAAACCTGCTATAATACCGTCCTGAGAAGAGCTGCATCCACTTTTTCAATGAAAATGAAACATCTCCCAAATCAATCTGCTTATTTGAAGTCCATTTTCTGTATATGGGACTATAAGTTGAGATATATAAATGTTACCTTCCTCTATAAATAAAGGAGAATATGATTACATAGAGCCTTAGAGATCACTTACTGTATGAGTCCTCTTTCCAAAATAAACTAAGACCCTTCAAACCTCAAATAAAATCATATCCCCATTTGAGGTCAACATGGTCTCTAATCCACTCTCCTGACCCAGGCTATTCTTATCTCTAAAATATAATACATTTACCTTATTTGGAGATGCTGAATGGATTTCTCTTAGGTTTTAGTTATCCAAGGAACAGACTCTTTGGAACTTGTATTAATGAAACACCGATTCAAAATGTTATTTCTATGCTTACAACAATAAGCAACTTGTTCTATGACGTTTTTAGATGTAAATTTATTTGATACCCTTCCCTTATTTATATCTCTATGTTTTCCATTCAGAAATAATAAATAATGTTGATTTATTAGAGAGCACTCAATGCTATCAGCATTTAATTGAACATGGGTTAATCATGAAGCCAGGTGAAACTTTTAAGAAAGAGATCAATCATTTTATTACAGGAGTAATGAGTCTCTAATGGTCTGTTAGTATCATAAACCTCCTTTTTTCCCAAGGCTAGGTTGAGTCTCTGTTTCTTATATTGGTTTTAATCAATGGTCCCAGAGAGCTAGTCCAGGGCATTAAAAAAAGAAAGTAGGAAATAGAAAAGGAGTAATTACTACATGTATCAGTACTGCAATAACAGATCTCCAAGTCTACATTTCTAAGGAACTATGTTGGTCAAGGTTCCTTTGGCTTGCCATGGACAGAAATTCACTTGCAGTTTAAACACAATAAGGAAACCACAGGGAGGGCTCTGAGGCATCTTGGGTAAGGTCTATAAGGAGGGAAATGCAGTGGAGCCTTAAGAACCACTGAAACTGCCCTCACAGGTTCTCATCTCTGCTCCTTTGTGTATTTTGATTTCACTCTTTGAAACTAACATACCATAGTGAAGACCATGACTGCCAACAATCCCCCTGCTTTAGAAACTGAGGACTCTGATGGTGATCAAGCTTTGAAAGTCCCAGGGAGAAACTTAATTGGTCCAGCTCAAGTAGGTGCTCTTTCCTAGACAATTCTATTACAGTCAGGCAACAGGATACCCTACTTTGTGCATGGTTGTAAAAAGAAAGTGCTGCTCCCAGAAAGAATGGGAAATGCTTGGCAGATTAAAGATTTAAAATAATTTAATATCTTCTAATTTTTTTTCAATTATGTAAGCCTTAAGTGTATCACAAGAGACAGGATAGTAAAATGGGGTTGGTCTCTGTTTCTGAATTTAATAGCTCTGAGATTTTGTGGCAGTACATCCACCCATTAAGCTCCATTGACCTCAGTAACTAATTCATAAAATGGGAATAAATATTTTAAATTGCCTAAGGCAACAGACTAGTTAGGCATGCAGCAGACATGAGCATCCACCTCACAGAGCTCCTCCATAGGGAGTGAATTTGACAGAAGTCCTCAGCCACTGTGCTTTGGAATCCACTGCCTGATTTGTGCCAGCAGTGCCCCTTACAATTACCAAATGTAGGAGTGGAAAGTCAACGTATTTGGGGTGCAGAAATCTACCCAACTTTCTTCCTCTTGATTTTTCAGTTGGCACTGGATTTATCATATATTGCCATCTGACAGATCTCCTAGCTTCTTTTTGCTTCCTGTTGCCTTTCATACAGATATTTCCCTAAAATAATTCCTTACCCATTTAATCCTATCTTCATATCTTCCTTTCAGAGGCCCTGTACCAATAATATGATGGTATAAAGTTTCCTTCATGACCCATTAGATGATTTTAGCGTTTCCACCTAGGACAATAGCTCCCATGAAAAACTGACTCAACTAGAAAAATTCTTGGTACCAAGTCCAATTACCTTTTCTTACTATTGAAATTCTTCCAAACTCCTACCCAAATTTGGTATTTCCCTTGAAGACACTTAAGAGAATTAAATTCCCTGATTCCCTTGTGGCTGAGGAAGGAAACATATGACAAGCTTGGGCTAATGAGTTTTGACAAGAAAACTCATTTCCAGGCAAGAGTATTAAAATACCAATGTGACACTGTTAGATAAAAATATAGGCTACTCCAAGTGTAGGCTGCAAACTGGAGCCAGTCCATAAACCATCTTTTTCCTACCCAGTGACAAGATAGGTACAGAAGTAGAAAAAAGCATTTAAAAAATTGTATGGTAATTTAATGTTGCTAAGACATCCGGGAACATGAGAAGTAATTTATTTTTTCTGTTATATTCTGAACACATAAATAAGGCAAGGTTACCAATAAATAAATAAAAAACAGTGTTCCACCACAGATAGGAGAGTATTATTTTAGAGTTTTCATTACCTATTGGTACTTTTGTATGCAGCTAAGATAGATAGAAATGTTATAGGCAGTCAGACAGGGCTAGATCCTCGAAGGGGCAGTATGGAAGATGAGATACTTTGAAACTGCAGGAGTGACAGGGACTTCCTCTGTGGGCCAGACCTCAAGACAAAACAAATGCACTCACATACCTTCCGAGGGATGGACATCAGAGACTGATCTTCTAAATGGGTATCAACCACCTTAAAAAATCCAGGAAGAGTCACTAACTCAACCCCTTACAGAAAAAAACCCTGTTCTGTATTCAGGCCCACTGACTGTGTGACTCACTTCCACATTTGACCCCGATGTAATCAATTTTACCTGAGCAATTTTACTTGTGATCTTATTGGCTGACCATGGTTTTTGTCCCACCTCAGGCCCACCTTGTGATTTCCTATTTTTCCCCACCTTGGAACCACATCACCTCATGGATTTGCTCTACAAAAATCCCTAGAAAAGGCAAGTTCTGTGGCATCCCACTTGGATCCCCTTCTGTTCCTCTCTTGGATAGAAGCTTTCTTTCCCCCAATAAATATAACCTGCTCTTAATCTCTGTTGTTCCTAAAATTCATTCTTCAATTTTAGAGAACACAAACTCATACCAGATATCTAGTCGGTTGGGAGTTTCCTTCCCCTATATCCGTACTATGAAGAACAATGTTCAAGATGTTAACCATTCTAACAACTTCGAGGTAATAATGAGCAATAAATGGAAACTCATCTCACACCCCCCTTTGAAAGAAAAATGAAGTTTTGTTGGATTAAGCCTCTAAGACTGGAAAATTTTGCTCTTGCTATGACAAAATTTAGCCTGTACAAACTGATAGACTCTCATAAATTTAGAATCAACTGCACAAGATGAAAAGAGAGACTCTAATTGATATAATTACAGATCAAAGGAACTCAAGAGCTGATGGTAAGGATGTAGAAAGAAAACTGAGACTTCATACTGATCAATGAAGAAAGTTCTTAAATAAATGAGTAATATTTCCTTTAACATTTCTAGAAAAAGAAACTACTCATCATAAGGCATTCCTTATTCCAAATGTTGGCAAATTATTGATAAATATGGTGTGTCAAACACCAGGCAAAGATAGATGATACATAGATAAGTTGGATAGAGTTTTAATAATTAAGAAAATAAAGTTTAAATGATTTAAATAATTGCTAAGGTCACAAAAGTAGTAAATATTGCATCCTATTCAGTGCCAGGTATTTGCATGCAATCACCATAAAATAAGCATGTTGGTTTCTTCTGCCTACTGGACGTAATTATTTTCAGTAAACAGAGAGACAGATTAAATTCAACACCTCTTTGTGGTTAGGTATCCAAATATGCTCAATGAGTGAAAGGAAGCAGAGAAAAATAATAATAAATGCTGGATAACTACTACAAGTATTATAAAACCTTAATCTCCATAGCATAGTTTTATTTTACATATCAGAAAATAAGACTCAAAAATATAAATAATTTTTCAATGACTAAAATCATAAGTAGTAGTGTTGGAAATCAACCCTATAGTATTTTCAATTTACTAAATAGTCTTTGATGGTGATCATAATAAATTCTTCTAAGATTTCATCTTTCCAAATAACTAAGTAGTAATTTTTGCTTTTATTCAGATATTCTTTTTGCTTAAAGGTAAACGCCATTGCCTAATGGTGAAGTCCATATCTTGGCCTACCATACCATATATTTTCTTTCCCTTTGTCTACCCCATTCTGAGTACTCCCTCTGTCTCTCTGTCTCTCTGTCTCTCTTTCTCTCTCTTTCTCTTCCCCCCCCACCTCTTATTCAATTTTAGCCATTCCAGAAGTTCTGGTTAGTATTGTTGTATAAGAAGTCATCCCAAATCTTGGAGAGATAAAATAACACCCACCTATAGTGGTATGCTCACAGAATCTATAGTCAGAAAAACAGAAAGAACAGAGCAAAAAAGGACTCTACCTCCTCCTCCCTTCCTCCACAATACCTGAAGCCTTAGCTGAGACATCTGGGAGGAGAGAAAGGGTGCCATGGGAATGACTGGTTAGTTAGCAAGGGGCAGGAGTCATCGGAAGTCTCACTCACTCCCACAGCCAGTAGCTGACACTGCCCATTTGTGGAACACTATATGAATTCTCCATCTGGACCAGGTTTTCCAACAACACAGTGGCTGACTCCAATAGAACAAGGCTCAAGTGTGTGAAATGTTAATGACTGAGCCTGACAAATTGAACAGCATTATTTCATACCTACTGAAAAATTGAAGCATTTCTGTTCAGTAAGAAAGATGATAGACCCACCACTCACTGAAAGCCGTGTCAAGATCACGGGGTAAAATGTGCATGTGAGAGGAGAAGGTTATGTGGCCACCACAGTAGCCTTCCTGCTGTCCTTCAGTCGACCAGCCTCATTTATGACTTCAGGTCTTTGCTGTTTACTCCTGTAATGGCTTTATTTAGCCTGTCCCCCAAGGGCTTAGTCTGTTGAAGGCTTCTTTCCTGAAATGGAATTGGTTGGATCATGGTGGGTCTACCTCATGAGGGGACTAATATAATGTTGAGATCATAATTTAATGGCACTTCTGGAGTGAATGAAACAGGAGGTGGACTCTAGTTGAGAAAAAGTGGCTCACAAAGGCGTGACTTTGGGACCTGTACCTCATCCCTAGCTCCTTCCTCTCCAACTCTTTTCCTATCTCTCCCTTTCCTGGCTACCATGAGGAGCAAAGCTGTCCTCCATCATACCCTTTGACCACACTGTTTCTGCCTCACCACAGGCCTAAGAATAACGGAGCCACTGACCATCAACCGAAGCCTGTGAAAGTGCGAGCCAAAATAGATCTTTTCTCTTCAAACTTTTATTCTCAGATCTTTCGTCACAGTGACAGAAAGTGAATAAGCTTTCTGAATGCTCTTTTAGGGTGTCTATTAAGCTCTCATGTGTCCAAGTCTGTGCTCAGACCTCAGCTCTTTAAAGAGACCTACCTTGACCAATGACAAGGATAGTTTCCTGGACCAAAATTTGTCAAGTTCCCCTGAATCCTTCTCTCAGTGAGGGCTTGACTTTTGCCATCATCCTGACGTTGGCCTGTGGACTGCAGTTCTTACACAGATTCTGCTAAGTGTTTTTCCACTTTATAGCTTTTCTAACTACCTTAGGCTAACTTCCTTAATTTGCCTTTGATTTCCTAATGGAATAGAGAGATGTCACCATTTCCAGTAGATTGTCTCTGCACTATTGTTAAAATTTATCTTTCCTAGGACTACATGGCCCATGGGATTTAGATTGTCTGAGCACTTCTTAGAGGTGGCAAAGAATTTGAGTACCACTGCTAAAAGCTTGGCATTGCCTCTGTCTGTCTTGCAACTTGCTGTAAAAGAGGAGACTTTTATTTCACCAGTAATGTATATATTTAATTTGGGGAGGAACATGGAGGTTTTTGAAAAAGTAGAAATGGCAAAGTAGAGAATAGGAACTGGGAAAGAAACATGGAAAGCCAAATACCTATCAACAGAGGTAACTGCTTATCCACAAAAATCCCTTTAATACAACAACTTAATTTACCTCCTGTTGATGTCCATGATAATAATGACAATAAAAAAGAAACTTCCATTTAGGACCACAGCTGATAACTGAACCTAATAGGAATTTCTCCGCATAGGAATTATAAATTATTCTCCTTTAACTCAAATTGATGGCTGTCTATGAGTGTTAATGTTAGACTAACAAATCATAGTTTCTCAAAAGGCAATGAAACAAAGAGATTGTTATACTGTCTAACATAATAAATAAACAAGAATTTGAGACTACAGTACAAAAGAAAACAGGACGGGTGGATAGAAAGGACAGAGCTGAGAACTCAGGGTTATGGGAGTCTGCAGAGAAATGTCAGTGCTATAGAATAAATGTTTTCTCCCTCCCAAAATTCAAATATTAAAACCTAATCCTCAATAAGATTGTATTTGGAGATCTTTGAGAGGTTATTGGGTATAAGATTAGTGTTCTTATAAGATAGGGCTTAGAAAATTCCCTTGCCCCTCTGCTATAGTGGATATATGGGCATCTGTGAACCTGTAAGAGAATTTTCACCAAGCACCAAATCTGTTGGCACCTTGTTCTCAAACTTTCAACCTCTGGAACTGTAAGAAATTAATTTCCATTGTTTGCAAGCCATAGGCAATTGCGTTCTGTTACCCAAACCTGAACAGAGTAAGACAGTCAGCCAGCAGGGAATCTGTAATGAAAGGGAAGCTAAGGGGCACTGTCATAATTGTGAATCATTTACAGTATTGGCATGTGAAACTGCTATTGATGCAGACATTCCCAGAGTCTGGTTGTATCTCATACATGCATTGGGAAGGCATTTCATACAGGGTGATGTGAGATCAACATAGACAACACCACCCATTTTGGTAAGAAAAGCCACAAACTGATTTCACCATTTTTATTGTCTTTTTACCAAAAGTGATTACTATACACCAAACAGTATACTAAATGCTCTACACATAATATCTCATATCATCTTTGCCACAACTAGAGTCAGATACTATTATCATTCCCCATCTATAGATCAGGGTCCAGAGGTAACACCCCCGGGGATCAAGTCTGACCTGCCAAATTTGGCCTGCAGCATGTTGTTTACAAAGTTTTACTGAACCCATAATGTCCTTTATTCTGGCCTCTGCCATTTGGTCTATGATGCTTGGTCTATGGCAGCTTTTGCCCAACAACCACAGAACTGGACCCAGTACAGTTGCCCCCAAAGGCCACAAAGTCTAGCACATGTATTATCTGTTCGTTTCAACCGCTATTTCACTTACTTCTGAATTAATGAGAAAACAGACTTTGGGAAATTATAAAACCTACACAACTTTAGCCTGTTTGTGATTTTTTTTAACCTCTGCTCTATATTGCCTCATAGGTCAATGGCTCTGAGTTTTCTCTGTGATAAGGAAGATTTGCTCCTACATGATATGGTTTATTTCTCTAAAATAAAACAAAGAAAGAAAATGGCCCCTCCTGCCTCCATGTACATATTTACGTGCCTTTACGTGCCTCATATTTCTTGAGGGAAGAGTAATTCTTCCAATATGGAAGGAAAGATAAAGCTTAAAGTGAAGCCACAGAAAAGAAAAATAAAGTGTTAACTTCATGTGGAAGTAGTGATAACTGGCAGTAGATCCCAGGCCCCGAGCAGAGCAAGAGCCCAAGTCATTTATTTGTACAGCAGGGAGGGAGGACGGTTCAAAGGGAGGTTAGCACTAAACAAAACCATGGCTGCCTAAGGGCACAAGGCACCTAACTCAATATCCTTCCCCAGTTTACTCTGCCTTCCCGCCTCTGATCTGTTTCACATCTTGTCAGTAGGAGGAGTAAAGTGTGTTGTTACAAGAGTAACCTCTTATCAGCCTGTGTCTGCTTCTGATCCTCTGGTTGAAAATGGCAGGAGCAATTGTTATATCCGAAGCTGCTCCGTGCCAGGGTGTTTAGCAGGTTTCCTTTTGGAATATTGTCGTGCTGCCCTCCTTCTCTCGTTCTTACTCCCAGATGCCATATAACCTCAATTGTTTTGTGAAGCTGCAATATGTTTTTCCTTAAAAGAAAAAAGCTGACCAGAATGGTAAAGTACATAAGGAATGTTCATCCCTAGTGTATTCATTATAATTTTCCAGAAACCTTCAAAGAAGTAAATGGGTCAATGTGTCAATGAAAAAGTTTCATCAGGATTTACAGGGTAATGAAAACCTTATAAATGGGATTCTACTTAAAATTCTGAAAATTGCTAAGGGTGAAATGTTTGGGCCATTAGTTCACTCATAATTTAATCACCTTTAAATGAGAGGGCTCTCTATTCCTCCTAAAATGAGAAGACAAAATTTCCACCAAAGAGCACACCTTCCTCTTACCAGTCAAGGGTTAAGGACACAGACCAATATCTTCAAACCAAATGATGTCAATTACTGTCCAAGAAGAAAGTTAAGAAAAATTCTTTATGATGACCAGGAAGAAAACTCATCACTTTGAACATGCCAACATTCTCTTAGATAAGAACAGTCAATTTTCATTATTCAGAATGTGTAGGTTCTATAAAGTCTTCACAAACACTGAATTAACAAATACTGAATCATTGCTCCTGGGGGAAATTCAGGGTTATGTTTCTGCAATCATTTTTTGTTGCATGATCAATACAAAATGTTGTTTTATATATAGTTCTGTTTCAGCATAACTTACTTAATATATATCGTTGATTCTTTATCATTGAACTCATGACTAACAGTAGTATAACGCATGCTTGAACAAAGCTTATCTCACACATATTTTCTACACGAAGACACATCACAGCCTTTTCATACTTAGAACACTAGACAATGCTTCAGTGCTTCTGGGGGGCTGTTTCAAACAGCAAAATCATCAAGGCACAAAAAAATGCAAAAATTAAAATGGCATGAAATAAACCTTAAGAAGGACACTGGGTACAGCTGAAACAAGAAGAAAGAGGCCTGCCTATGCACATGTCTAAGAATTACTGGGAAAGTACCTGAGTAATGATTTGGGGCTTACAGATAACTTTAGCAAGGGCACTGCTATGATCTGAATGTATGATGCATACATTGGAACTCAATACTCAGCATGATAATACTAAGAATTTGGGCTTTTAGAAGATAATGAAGTCATAAGAGAAGAGACTTCATGCAAACCCCTTATCTATCTGTGATAAGACACAAGCTGGAGAGAACAGGTTTTGCTGCTCTTCCCCTATGTGAGGACAGTTTTCATCCCCTGCCACTCTCCTCAACAAAGTTCCATTTTAAAAGCAAAGATTGGCTCTTACCAGGCATTTAACCTGCCAGCACCTTGACCTTGAACTTCTCCATTTCCAAGAAATATGATAAATAAACTACATTGTCTATAAATTAACCAATCTGTGGTATTGTTATAGTAACACAAATCACCTAAGCTATAAATTGGTACAACAGAAGTGAGGCACTCCTATTAAAAAACTAAAACCAACAGTCCTCCAATAAATGTAAGAATCTATTCCAGTCAGAGCAGTAAATGCTCAGACATGGGTAGTACCGAGCAACATTATACTATGCTTCTTTTGTATACTTATAAACACGAATTAAAACCTATGCAGTCTTAGCTACTTACAATGTTCTGTGGCTATAGATCTTGCAGTTTGAGGTATGACAGCTAAGCTGCCATGAATTCCTTTGTCTTTCTTCACAATTTCATGGGATAGATCTGTGTTTACCATGGACTTCAATATCTTCAGCATACAATTTTTTTCTTTCCTCATTATGTTGCAAACTTTCACCTTTTGACTTAAAGATAGCATTTCACTACTTCCTTTTAGAATACCTGAATTGCTATCATCAGTGCCCTTGTGCTTTGGGGTCATTATTAACTCTAATAAGTGTTCCTTGAGCATAAGCCCTGTGATACTGTGACAGTGGATCTGATGACAAGCACAGCTACTAAGTGACTAACAGGCAGATCCATATACAGTGTGAATGCTCAGGACAAAAGGACAATTCAAATATGACCCAGGACAAAGACCAGTGGCATGAGATTCTGTAACACTACTTAGAACAGTGTGCAGTTCAGAATTTGTGAATTGTTTACTTCAAGATTTTTCTCAGTACTATTTTCAGACCACAGTTGACTGTGAATAACTGAAACCATGGAAGGGAAAACTGTGGACAGAAGGTAACTACCAAGTGGGGAAGAAGCTTTGGGAATGAATAATAGAAGTGTTTGATGTTTACTTCTACAAGTTCTCCCAGAAATCTCCTGTGTTCAGAGCGGGGCTTTTGGAAGGTGACTGGATCATAGGAGCACAATGCTCATCTGTGAGTTAGTCTCCTGAGGCCTTGATAGGAATGTATGGCTAAAGAGATGGAGCCTGATCGGGAGAGGCATGTCACTAGGGGGTTAACCAATGTATCTCCCTTCTTGTCTCCTTTCTTTTCTCCCTGCTTCCTGTTCACCATGATGGGAGCAAGTGTCCTCCAGCAAACCCCTTCCCCATGCCCATCCTGCTTTGAAGTCAGCTGACTATGAACTGAACCCTCTAAAAACATGAGTCAAAATAAACCTCTCCGCTTTTAAGCAATGGGTATTGAGTATTCCATGCAGTGATGGAAAATGATTAGGACAAAGTGCTTGATAGTACCCTGGAAAGAGTTCAGGCTGCTTTGAATGGTGAGTTAAGACTAACTCTGGTGACAGCTTATGTAAATAAAGCTTTGGACAGACCCTCAGCTTTGTACGGAGGGTATGGCCAAGTAATGTTAGATAAGGAGATTAGTATGGGTGTAAGAAAGGCAAATGCTCTTCATAAGGACAAGAGAAGAATGACTCCAAATCATAAAGATTTTGAGTCCATTGCTTACACCAAGGCCCAGATACTAAAACCTTAAGAGCAGAACACTATCAAGAGAAAAACCCAGGATACCTGCAGGTCATGGAGGCTCCATGCTGAGAGTCACCTCAAGTCTCTGCTTCTTGCATTTCAGCATAGCTCTCCTGAACCACTGCAACTGTGGCCCAAACAGGCAGAGCTGCTCAGACTGCTACTCCAGAGTGTATAGATGATAAATCTTGGCAACAAGTACATGATGCTAACTGTACAAATGCATAGTGAAAGGCTTGTGCAGACATTGCTACCTCTATTTCAAAAGATGGCTCAAAGACACTCAGGCTCAGTCAGGCATGGCTCAGTCGCTCAAAGACACTTTCTGCAGAGAGAAAAAGAGATCTGTCACAGAGATGTGGCAGCATAGAGGTATCCACAAGAAACCAGCAGAGCCTCAAATCAGGGCTGCTGAAGAGAAAGTCCCCTATCACCATATCTAACAGAGGCATACAAGTAGAGTCATCCACAAGCCTCATATCTATAGAGCCTCCAGCAAACATTGCAGCCTAAAGAGTTGCAGCCTGAGAGCTGTTGCATTGGCAGCACTCGTAAGTCAGCAGTGGCGGCTCTCAGGGCCTTGGCAAGCCACTCCAGTATAACCGTAAAGCAGGATGTGAGGTTAAAGGTTGTCCTCAAGGATCAAGATTTAGGTTACTTGCTTTGTAGGATTTACTGATTTTGAATCTTATACTCCTTTCTTCTTTTCTACTGTTGCATTGTAGAATGAGAATATCTATCAACCTACCAATGTGTTATGGAAGTCCATGACATTTGAACCCAAAGGTTCACAGGAGAAGGAAAATTTTCTCAAGATGGATTTTGCCTCAAGTCACTCCACTTCTGGTATAAGTGAGACTCTGGACTTTAGATTTCTCAGTTGGTATTGGAACAAGGTCAGACTTTTGGGTCTATTGGGATAGGATGAATGTGTTTTACATGGGAGAAGACCACACTCTGGAGGTATAGGAACAGAATTCTATGGTCTAAATGTGTCCCCCACAATACATGAATTGAACTTGATATTATTGTATTGTAGAAGTGACATTTTTAGAATATGATTAAGTCGTGTGGCCTATGGTGGATTGACAACTGGTGGTCAACTTATAACACCCAGCTGAACTTAACCAGCATGGTGCTGGGTGTGGGAGGCCCACCTGAGGATTGTTGCCAGCAGCATAAGAGGCAGAACCGGAGAAGAAGAGGAGAGGCTATTAGGAGCTAAGAGAGGATACTAGGAACAGATAGAAGCTGTTGGGAGCCTGTTGGGAGCTGTTGAGAAGCTGTAGGGAGCTGGTGGTTTTTCTGAAGGAGTTTGTCTTGCTGGCCTTCATGATAAACTTGGCTGTTCTTCTCAGAGGAGGAGCTTGGGACCTCATTGTCACAGAGACTATGGTTCACTTTGGGGTGCTCTGGTCCTCACTTTGAGCATCACTTCTTGACTCCAGAGGTGCACTGCTCAGTCTCCTGAAGAAGCTTCTCATGTTGACTTTTCTGATGGGAACTTGGCTTTCCTCATCATCTGAGGAGCTCAGGACCTTACTGTTGCTGAGGATTGCTCTGGTTCTTATTTTGAGCATTGCTTCCTGGCTCCAGTGAAGACCCCTCAGCCTACTAGCACAGATTCCAGGGCAGATCCATGAAACAGACCTGCATGAGACAATGTCATGAGCTCTGGGACTTCAGTTGGATTCGTGGGAGGCATTATAGGCTCTAGGTCTTCAGCTGGACTTATGCAGGACATTATCGTGGGATCCAGGCTGGATTCTTTGGTCTTTAGTGTGTTGACAGATTCCCTGCACTCTTTGTATACGATTCTTTGGTGACTATTATAAATAATCTTATAAAATGTGTCCTGTGTTATATTGTTCCCCTTGTAAAACCCCAAACTACAATAAGACCAGAGTCTTCGTGAATAGAATTCGAGTTTTTATTCCATTTATGATAATGGTGTCAAGGATTACTATTTTCTGGCCTTGCACTATGTGAGGATGCAACATTCAACACCTCCAGATGGGATAGCCAAAGGGTCTGCATCAGAGGAAAAGGGGCAGCCTCGCCAAGCACTGAGGCTGCTAACACCTCAGCCTCAGACTTCTCAGCCTCCAGAACTGTGAGAAATAACTTCATATTATTCATAAATTACCCAGTCTGTGGCATTTTCTTAAAACAACACAAATGGAATAGAACCTAGTTGTATTTGCCTACAATAAGGATTGACCACGTTGTTTTCCTGTAAGAATAATGTAAGCAGTAAATAATACCTTGGGGGATAATATGAACACACTGGCATTCCTAGAATATGTAAGATAAATATTTTAATTCTGAAGACCTGAGGCATAGGAATCAAATACAGTGAATTTTTAAGGGAGTGTCAAGTTGGACAGTTGGTATGAAAGATTATTGAATGGGGAAAACATTGACTGCTTTATTACCTGACAGGCACTGTGTAAAACAGTGGCTGTGCTTGACGTGCAGGAACTGGCATAGTAATTGATTTCCCAGTTCTCAAAAATTAGCACCTCAAATCCAATCTCAAGCAGCCCTAAGGGCTTCCAAAAACTGCCCTTCAAAAAAATATTCAAACCTTCAGCCCACTGACCTTCAGAATATTGAGTCTTTCAAGAAATAAAAATTTCACATATAATGAGCTTGTTAAAGGCTTCAATCAAAAGATATTAACAGTTGTGAAGTCAATAAAAATCAGTTTTAGGTGTTTTGCTTTTTACCCAAAAAAAAAATTGTTCTTCTGTAGAAAGCTATATTCTGTCTACTAAACACCCTTCTAGGTTATTAGTCTATACTTTTATCAGTTTGGGGCTATTTTTTAATCATTTGGGTTATAAATAACTGACAGATATATAAATTCTGTCTGGTTTGGTGGATATGTAACTGACTCCTCCAACCTCCAGAGGAAAAATAATTTTTGTCTCCATTGACAATTTATTTCAACTTGCCTTTGCTTGCCAGATAAGTTTGTGCTTTTTTGACATTTCCTTTGAACAAGTTATAACACCCGCCTGGTTTCCCCTGACAGGGAGAGAAAGCTTTTCCCCTACCTTCTTAGTTTCTCTCCTGAGAGCCAGCAAATCAAACTAACAAAACAGAGATTAACAGGAGAAATGGAACACAATTTCTATTAATATTTATATGTATGAGTTCACAGAAAAGAAGTGAATCTTATGAAAGTGGCCAGACCCAAGGTCTTATATCGCATTTTAACAATGAAGAGGAGGTTTTGGCTTCAAGGGCTGATAAATTAGGATGAAAAAATATATGAAGGAATTAATGAATGACAAGCATTATTTTTCTTTTGGTCTTTTTGAGAGAGGGTCTTGTTATGCAGTTCAGGCCTTAAACTCATTTTGTAGCCCAGACTGGCCTCGAACTCGCAAC
Organism: Dinomys branickii; assembly: GCA_004027595.1. Lineage (NCBI taxonomy): Eukaryota > Metazoa > Chordata > Mammalia > Rodentia > Dinomyidae > Dinomys > Dinomys branickii. Next base: position 7,703 of record PVLD010004720.1, on the reverse strand, counting down.
AATTCTCCTGATTCAGCCTCCCAAGTGCTAAGATTACAGGCATGAGCCACCACACCCAGCTGATAAGCATTATTTTAATAAGTTCTGGAAACTCATATGGATGTCACCTCTTCTCAATATGGAGGGCAAAGAACTCGGTCTTTACCTTGTGAATCTCAGTTGCCTTCAGTTCAAAAGACTCTTTATCCCAAAGTGGCATTCTTTGGAGTGGCATGTTCTAATCCCCTTTACTTTATACATGAGAAAAATGAAATCTTTAACACATGTCCACTTTTAAAATCTGTATAATTTCATTATCTTACCTTCCTATGAATATTATCTTAGATCTTTCCCTACAGTGTGAATTCCACTGTGCCCTGTGGGTGGAACATGAGAAGTAAGTTCTAGAAGTCTTGTATGACATCATTCTGAAACGAATTACAGAGCAGGGATGGTGTCAGCTGTAAGCGCTAAGCAGTTCCCTACATGGGGTGGGGGACGGGGAAAGGGTACTTTTAAAGCATTCCTCTGTCTTAATTTGGGTTAAAGAAGGGTGAGACCTTGATCAGCCACAAGAGCAAAGAGCTGGTGACAACTTCCTCAAAGGTTTAAATAATCTTAGATGGCACCCATCATCAGCACGGTGCTCTGAACTGCTTTCCAAGGCACTTGAGAATTAAAAATTTAGGCTTTAAAATGTCTCTCAAGGAGCTCCTCCAGGCTATTTAAATTGTTAGGAGCCTCAGACAACATCTCAGGTTAGTTACTGGTTATCAAACAATCCACTGTTGGGCGATTATTCAGTATAGGCACAGCTCTCTTTTGAAATGATATATGTCTGTGTATGTTTCTCTGTGTGTGTGTGTGTGTGTGTGTGTGTGTGTGTGTGTGTGTGTGTGTTAGTAAACAATTCAGTTTAGTTTCCTTTCTTTACCCATTTTCAGAAACCTAATTCCTTCTCAACACAATTTAATGGCATAGAGATATACTCTGGACCCATTTTTCTAGATCCATTCTATTATTATTAAAAACAAAGAAGTGGATATTTTGGATCATTGACTCAATTTCAAAGATATAATGGCACAGTTTTCTAGAGGATGAGGATACTCTTAATTCGACATCCTCACCTCCACTTGGTAGCATCTACTTTATTAATGTATTAATAACTGATTGTGGTTTCATTTTAACTTTTATCAGGAAGGCTGAGCACTTTTCATGTATTTATTAGTTATTTCAATTTCCTCTTTTGTAAAATGCTTATTTAGTTCCTAAGTGTAAATTTCTATTGAGTTGCATGGCTTTTTCATATTTCATATTTGTAGGATCTCTTTATATATTTCAAACCTAGGTGTTAGTTGTCTAGAACTACTCTGTCATCCCACTCTTTAAAAAACTCCTTTGTTGCACTGAGTTCTTAATTTTAATGTGGTAGAAAAAGCTGTCTGTTCCTTTATAGTGTTTTTCTGATTTTATGAGAGAATCCTTCTCAATTCTGACTTCATGAAGATATTTTCCTATTTGATCTTCTAAACTTAGAGTTTTACGTTCTACATTTATGTCTTCAATCTACTGAAAATTTGGTGTGTGTGTGTGCTCTTGTTCCTTTTTTCAAGCTAGATGTTTCTACCTCCAATCTATTCCGAAGTCCTAGTTTTCTTAAAATAAATCCTCCTTCTGCATCTCATAGACAGTGTAAGTTTCTGCTGCTTTCAATCAAAAGACCTAGCTGATAAAATGTACTACTGCCTTAGATCCTATTTCTGGAGTTCTGGCTATTAACCCTAGTCCAGTTCTGTGCCCTGTAACCAGAGGCAGACTGGTTTTTGTCCATGGTTTGGACTATGTCCAGTGATTGCCATTGTCTGATCTTGGGCCTCATCCAGCAGAATACCTCATCTTTCAGAACCTTCAGCTGGATTGGTTCCACCAGCCCCTGTCCCATTGCCCAGTTTCACTGTAAGACCATGCTCCGCTAATTCTCAAGATCTAACATGAAATTGGACGCCAGCCCTTAGACACCCAGCTGGAGGAAAGAGAGGCCCCCAGAAAAGGGTCTATAGAGATAACATTTATAAGCCATTGCCAATTGACGTCATGCACTAAACCAGACAAGTGAGAGCAGGCTTAACTCCCAGTTGGGGATTTCAGATCTTATTGCCACTTTTTTTCTCTCCTATCAGGAGACCATGCAGGAAGATTCACACTTTCCTTCTCTCCAAGTGGTTTATTGATTTGTGGATTCAGTGAAATGTGCATCATTTGAACTAACTATTCCCCTTAAGTTAGGGGAGAAGTTCACACTGTGCTGAAATTAACGGGCACAACAGAGCTGCCTCTTAGAGATCAAGCACCACACAATAGATGTGCACAGGATGAGGGCAATCTGGCAATGAAATAGCTCCACTTTATCCCCAGCCATCAAACACCAATGTGCTCTTATTTCTCCTTTCTTTGTCTCCCTCCACTCTTCCCGCTCCCCAACACACACACTTCAAAAGATTACGTGCACTATTTCACAGAAAATAGATTTCCTCCCATCTTCCACTTCTCTTTATGTCTCCAGATTTTATTTCTGCTCACTGCTGGAATGTGTAGCCAACTTTGATTTTTCTTTCTTCCTAGCAATAACTACTTCACTTCTCTGATCAAACCACAATAGAAATAATCAGCAAGACAAGATGGCAAACATGCTCCATTTAATCAATGAGTTGTTTCTGTAAGAGATGTAACTGCTATTTTTATACATAGATGTGCTTAGAGTGACCTGTTGTTTTGGTTTTTTTCTTGACAAGTAATGAATAATTGTCTCCCACCTACTCTAACTATGTAAATTATATGTCACAATTTTATAAAACTTATAGACTTCAAAGTCTTCTGGCACAATCTCTTTATTTCAAAACTATAAACAAGACAGGTGAGACCCACAGTGTTATCTAATTTAAGCTCTCTGAGAGTAACACTGAGGCCCAGAAGGAATGGATGAATCATCGGAGGTACAGGCAAACGCACTGTTGCCTTGTCTGACACTCTGGCTGGTGCTTTTCCAGATGGTTGCCTTCCCTTATAAGGCTCTGTATGTGACTCCAAAATTGATTTTATGCAAAACTCATATCTGAAACAAAATCACATCTGCAACGCTGCCAGTATTCATAACCTTGTTCCTTTTTCCTTTTCTGTCTCTCTCCATTGACAAATAATAGTTGTACATTTTTATAGTTTATTATTAACTATCTTGAGTTGGTTAATATACAATTTATGAGTTCACCAAGATATATGCATATCTTTTTAAACCATCTGACACCATACTTACCATAAATGTCCTGTTATATAAACTATGAAGATATAAATTATAAATGTATCATGTGCATGTTAGTACAAGGCATATAATCTGATTTGAGTGACAGTTTTGAGAAGTTCAGATTGAAAAATTATCTTATTCATTATTGAGATTTTTTTTTATTTTTTTTATTTTTTTTTGCGGTACTGGGGATTGAACTCAGGACCCTGCGCTTGCTAGGCAAGCGCTTATTCCACTGAGCTATATCCCCAGCCCCCCCATTATTGAGATTTAAAAGCCAAACATTCTAAGAGAAAGTGTTCAAGTAAGAAAAGTCAAATTCCAGACTGTATTTTCTTTTTTTTTTTTTAATTTTAAAAGTAAAAGAACAAAAACATTAGCAAATAGACACAAAATAGCACAAGAACAGTACAAAAACTGAATTACAGATAAGGTGGCAGGGGATTAACAATGGTGGTTGTATTACACATTGATAACTTCAAAGTGTATGCTCAGGATAACGTAAATAGACATACAAGATTGATCAAACAACTAATCACTGATTGTTCCTTACATCAAAGCGACATGAGACAATAGTGCAACCATGTTAGCCGTCCCGCACATATATACATACTTACATAGCTATCCCCTTCTTCCTTTTCTCCTTCCCTTCATCCCGATTGCTCTTTACATTTGAGCACAGACTGTGTTTTCATTAGCAGCTAGGTTGAATACACAGGCTTTCTGGAAACATACTCACATCTTTATATGTGCACAAAAGTGGCTGGAGATGGTTGGTTGCAGGACACAAATCTGATAACACAATTTGTCCTTTTTAAACATTTAGCTGTGCATTTCAAGATGGGGCAAAATTTCAGTGCTTAGATATAAAGGATGTATTTTAACAGGATTATGTAAAATGATATTAAAGTGTTAAAGAAAATTTATCATGTATGTATATATTTAAAAATCTTTTATTGTTGTTTCCTTATTGATTCCTCTGAAATAACAAAGGGAATTCCTTTTTCATACTATATTTCATTTCATTCATTTATGAGTCCATTTGCCATCATTCATATAATAACTACCAGGCGGCCCTAGTATCAGGTCAGAGACTATAGGTATCTGGGCGAGAAGCATAACCACAAGGGGAAGAGCAGAGGACTCACAAAAGGAGAACCAATCAACACCTTGAAAAGCAAAGCAAGCTTCCTAGAGGAGATGAAACCCAAACCCAGGAGAGTGTTCAAGAGAACACTGTCTTGTTCTATTTTGTGCTGCTCTAACAGAATACCTGAGACTGGGTCATTCATAAAGAACAGAAATGCTCTTCTCACAGTTCTAGAAGCTGAGTAATACAAGATCAAGGTGGCAGAATTTGGTGTCTGCTAAGGCTTCAACCTCTTCTTCCAAGGTGACTGCTACAGCCTCCAGAAACAATGAAAGCCCTTCCACATGGGACAGAAGAGCTGAAGGGTAAGAATCTACTCCTACAGGACCATTTTAATGAATTAATTTTATGCATAAATTCCTAATTTTTGCTCTGCTCTCATGGCCCAAGCACCACATTAGGCTCCACTTCCCAATACTTCAGTTTGGGGTTAAGTTTTAACATAAATTTGAGAAAGGAAAAAATTCAAACCATAGGACAGCTTCACAGTTAACCCAATGTGTTTACCTCCTCTTGAAGCTTCAAAGCTTTCCCTGAGAATGCTGACATCAGAAGCTGGTCTCATGTCTCTGCCCTGGAGACTCTGAGGTGATGGCGCTTCACCTGGTACTTTGGAAGCTGCTCTTTGGCATGGTGTGAAAACACCCCAGAACTGCTGCAGGAGACTCTGCCACCCCCACTGCTGCTGCCCCAGCTCCTGGCTGGCGCTCTGTCGGGCACATCCTCTGCTTTCTGAGCAGCCACCTCTTCAATCCTCTGAACTGCTTTAGAATCGAACCAAGACTTATCTGCCCCTCCCCTCGCAGTCCTGGCACAGTAGCAGGCGAATCTCACTCAGGTCAAGCTCCAAACCAAATGAAGGTCGCTCCCTCCTTGGCCTCCCTGCCCTGGCAGACACTGCACCTCTGCCACCTCTTTTGTTGAAGAGCTTCTGCAGCAGGCATTTTGCTATTGTTCTTTTTTCTTCCAATTCTCTTTTTAAAAAGTTTTTAGAAAAGCTTTCATAGTTAACAAGAGATCTGGATACTCATGGTTTCAAGATTTCTGCCCTTGGGTCCTATAGTGGATTGACAACTGGTAGTCAACTTATAACCCCCAGCTGAACTGAGTAAGTTGGTGCTGGGTGTGGGAGGCCAACTGGGGGATTGTTGCTGGCAGCATGAGAGGCAGAACTGGAGAAGAAGTGAGGCTGTCGGAAGCTGAGAAAATGTTGCTGGGAGCTGGTAGAAGCCGTAAGGAGTGGTTGGTTTTCTGGGAGGAGCTCATCATGCTGGCTTTCCTGATGAACTTGGCTGTTTTCCTCCGCCAAGGAGCTGGGGGCCTTGTCACTGAGAATAGCTTTGATTCACTTTGGGGGAGCTCTGCTCCTCACTCTCAGCATTGCTTCCTGGCTCCAGAGGGGAAGGAGGTGCACAGCGCAGTCTCCTGAAGAAGCTTGTTGCATTGGCTTTCCTGGAAACTCAGCTGTGATGGAAACTCAGCTTTCCTCCTCATCAGAGGAGCAAGGGACCTCACTGTTGCTGAGGGTGGCTATGGTACTTTGCGGGGAGCTCTAGTTCTTACTTTGCTCGTCAATTCCTGGCTCCAGTGCAGACCCCTCAGCCTGCTAGCACAGACCCTTCATCCTGCTGGCACAGACTTACTAGATTCCATCACTGATCTTTGGGCCTTCCCAGGATAGGTCCATGAAACACACCTGCATGAGGTATTATATAGGCTCCAGGCTTCCAATTGGATTTGTGAGAGGCATTGTTATGGGCTCTAGGTCTTCAACGGGACACATGCAGGACATCATCGTGGGATCCAGGTCCTCAGCTGGACACTTTGACCTCTAGTATGTGGACAGATTTCCTGCCCTCTCTTGTATATGATTCTTTGAGTGACTAGTATAAATAAACTTATAACATATATGCCCTGTATTACATTGTTCACCTTGAATAAAACACATGTCCCAAGCTTCTATAAACTTAGTCTCAATATTTCAACCAGTTTAGAAGAAAAAAACACATGAGGGACCTGGGGAAATAGCTCAGTGGTACAAGTGCCTGCCTGACAAGCACAAGGTCCTGAGTTCAATTCCCAGTGCCTAAAAAAATAAAAGTATTCTTCACTTTTCTTTTGCTAGCTGCATTGAATCTGAACTTTTATACCAATCTCACTGAGAATGCATTAGAAAATAGCTGTCGGAAATTTATGAAATCTCTAACACTGTTCATAGAAATCACCCAAATCTCTTTACCTTGCTTCAAAGAATGTTCCTCTTTTGCTCTATTTAAACTACTTGTAAGTGTTGAGATTATTCCACTATGTCTGTAGAAAAGTTATGGAACAGCTTTGCAAACTTCAGCTTTCTATAATTTTGCCCACCCACACTACCACCACACACACATAAAATGCTCCAAGAAAGGGTTAGCTTTGGGCTGGGGATATAGCTCAGTGGAATAAGCACCTACCTGGCAAGCGCAAGGTCCTGAGTTCAATCCCCAGTACCACAAAAAAAGTTATAAGAGAAAACACCCAGTCTCCTCATCAAACTATGATTCTGGCTAAGGTAGATAGTATTCACAGTATTCCAAAAGTAATTCTTCCTTGTTTCAAGTATGGGACAGCAAAGTGCATGGAAACAATCGATCACTACCCCTTCCCAGAACTAATACCTGACTGGTTTATGACTGCCATGCCAGTGATCAGCCAAGATGAGTATACAAAGTCCAATTCTGTTACTGACATCTGAAGGAAAATGGTCTAGGGGCTCAAAAATAACCATTAATGTCTTTGGAAGTCTGAGGACAGCCTTGGACAAGAATGTGATGTTGTCCTATGACCACAAATAGAAAAACATAAAAATAAAGCCAACATGCTGGCTATGGTAGAGGAAGAGCATAAGGAACTTAGGTACTGGATGACATCATAAATCCATGTTATAATACTGGTACTAAGAGTTTGAGGTGTATCAATAGGTTATTTATTTGCTCTCTTTCTATTTTCTTTGTATATGATTTCATTGCTATAAATTTCCCTCTGAGGACTGCTTTCATTGCATCCCACAGATTCCGATAGGAACAGACTGGAAGATACAACCACAACAAAAAACCCACTCAGCTACCTAATATTTGACAAAGAGGTCAACCAAACCCACTGGAAAAAAGAAGGCCTGTTTAATAAATGGTGCTGGAAAAGCTGGCTTGCCTCTTGCCGAAAACTGAAAATAGACCCCAGTCTATCACCATGCACCAAACTCAGGTCAAAATGGATCATAGACCTCAACATCAAAAC